>VXCM01008456.1:0-17268 GCA_014773175.1 Lucifuga dentata
AAAAAAAAAAAAAAAAAAAAAAGCCAGTATGGTCCTTTAAACCCCTTCAGTTCTGTTTGAGATGTGATTTCTGCTGGTAAAGAGTTCATTCATGTTCCTGTTACTGAAAAGTATGACTGACCAAAAGTTGTTCAGCACATAGAGACTTAAACTCGTTACTCCTCTTTTCATATTCCTGCTATAATCTCTCTGTTTAATGAGCTGCAACAACGTTTCTGCAGCCAGGACATTTAAACACTTGAAAACAAGTTTTAAAAATGAAAAATTTATAATTGTTACAATTCAGTAAATTATATTTTTGTATAATACTGTGTCTGTACGCTGACTGATTTAAACAAATGCTTCTAAACGTTCATATATTATTATATAGATAACTGTTTACGGTTCAAGCAGCCATATTGGAATGACGTCATTACTGAACTCGCGCTGGAGGGACAGTTGGCCTTCGGGGACCAAGATGGCGCGGTTCTGGTTATGTAGGTTTTCACTGCAGCAAAACTGACATTAGCAGCTGAGAAATCGTGTCTGTTAAAGTGAAGGTTGCAGTATAAACATTTTCCTTTAAACGGGAACCTTAAAGTAACTCTACGTGAGCTAATGAGTAAAGGAAACAGGAAAAGTAAGTCTCTCCTGTCAGCTAGCATGGCTAGCGTCTGATAGCCTCAGAGACTATGGAGGAGTTTTGGAAGAAGAAGGAGTTATAACGACGCCCTGACTTGAAAAACTGTTTAAAAGTCCTCCTGCAAAGAATAAAAATGACTGGGAAGAGAGGATGGAGAAGAAGAAACTCTCAGTAGAATCACAACTATTGAGACAACATTAAAGGCTGCTGCTAATCGTTAATCCTCACTAACGGCCAGCAAAGAAAGTGGAGATTAATAACTTCAGAAAGGAGAAGATGGCATGTTGCTACAGGACACTACAGGTATGACGCTGCTGAAATTATAATTAAGTCTCTGAGATAAAGTCAAAGTCAAGTATGATTTTGATTTTGCGCATGAGATAATAACTTGTGCTCACACATTATAACTTGTTCCCACAAGATAATTATCTCGTGCACACAAGAAAAAAAAAATCGTTATGTAGGACTTTAATGCTTTTAATCACTTTTATTATCTAGTAAGAAGAGATGCTGTATAAGATTTCACAAGGAAAGATGAGAAGCTCAGAATTGTACTCAAGTACTCTGAATACTTATGCTGCGTTCACAGACCTCGGAAGTCGAATTTTTCCCAGTTGGAAGCTCCAACTTCCAACCTCAAACTGTTCCAGCCACATGTAATCAAAAAAGCATAGCTGAACACCAATAAATACTGTAAAATTAATTAAACTTCGTAATAAATGCTAACTAATGTTAATGTTAATGCTAATGTTAGACTACAGGACTGTCTGGTTGTGTTGTTTTACAATGATATTAATCACAGTGGGTATTAAACTTNGACTACAGGACTGTCTGGTTGTGTTGTTTTACAATGATATTAATCACAGTGGGTATTAAACTTTATTATGAAATTATTTACACTTATGTATCAATAGCAAACAGTTATTATACAAAATAGATAATTAACTTGATGATATATTCTGACCTTTTTTCTTTCAATTTCACGCAAGAAAAAATACATTATTCGCCTTTTAGCTGATCATTTCCATTCACTTCCACGGTCACCGCCATGTTGAGTGACGTCATACTCGGTAAGTCGGGGTAGATCATTTTGGTCCGAGTTTCCCAGTCAGAGCTCTGACTTCAAGTGCTGTTCTAACGTATTTTTCAAGTAAGAAATCGGAAAAATCTGATTTCCAAGGTCTGTCAAATGCAGCATTAGATTTTTGTCAAGGCTACATAAACAAATCAAGGCTGCATGTTTCAAGGTGAGGCCTTCCTGTCAGAATGCAAAATATGTTTCCTTGAACAGTCATGATTACAGTTGGCCTGAGTTTGCTCAGTAAATTGTACAGAAGGACACACAGCTATTGATGGAAACCCTTGACCTTTACAGAAACTAATGCTTTAATATCATAATCTGAAAATAAATACATACATACATAAATACATACATACATTTGTTTTCTTTAGTTTTAACAAGGCCCTCCTGATCCCCAGTCATGTCAAACGGGCCGGATCAGTACTGCAGCCTTTAGACTGAAAAGTTAAACTGAAGCCATAGTGTGTACATGTACATGTGGATGAGTTTGGCTGTTTTCAACAAAAAAATCAAAGAGAATAATAATTCAACTTTAAAAAAAGCAGTTTTTGATCGAAATCCATTTTATTTGTGAGTAATTTGCCATAAATAACAGAATTTCGGCATAAATTTCCTCTGGTGAGTGCTTCGAATACCATCGGTGCTCTGTGTACCACAGTTTGAGAACTGCTGATGTTGATGATTTGCTTCCTTTGTATACACTGTGCTTAGCTATATGATCTTGTTTATGTCAGACACCTTAATGCACACGCTGAGAAAGTATCGCTAATGTAGATTCTAATAGGTTTGGGTGCTTCTTTCTCAGGCAAATGCCACAGATGTCAGAGTTCCAGATACAGTGATGTTTGCATGAAAAAGTGGTGCAGCTGTGTCCGTGTGTTTGGTCTTTGACACAGCAGTTGTTTATCATCTGTCTGGTGTTTTATCTGGAAAGTGAAGGATGAAATCCCAAGGCTGGTTTCAGCATCATCAATTTACATCACATGCAGGTTTAGTCGAACTGAAGTGTGTGTGTGTGTGTGTGTGTGTGACGTAGCATGTGTCTATTGTTGCAGCTTTTATTTTATTGCAGCTTTTATTTTATTTTATTTTTTAATTTTTATTATTTTTTATTTATTTTTTGTTTAGAAAATCTTATATTACCTGTCTAAATTCTAAGGTCTAAATGTAGCCTTGTTGACCAGGTCTGCAAACAGCAAACAAGACCATTTTTGAGGCCACATTTATGTTTACAGAGTGAGTGTGAAGGACACAGTCAGGCATAGATCTAGTGACAATTGAGAGTTGAAGAATTTTCTGGGATCAATATTTTTTTCAAAATTTTTTCAAGTGTATTGGTGGGACATTTTCTGTAATTTCTATATATAGTTGTTGAAAACGTACCTGTTCGGAAAGGGCCAGACTTTACGGTGTGCGCCGCAGCCTGCCATAAGTGCCCATGGAGCAAGCATATGCCGCCACGCCCGGAGCGTATCCTGCCACGTGTGGAACTACTTTTTACTGGCACAGCTAAATTCTAGAACTGCTCATCCAAACAACTTCACATTGGACACTGCACGTCCTCAGGTCCTGCTGAATATCAACCTCATACAGTACCGGGTTCTAGAGACATTGGTACCACAGACAGAGATTTCTGTCTTTGTAGTTAGACTTTATATTTAATGTTTTCTCAAATTAGTATTTTTTATAATAATTTAGAATGTATATATATTGTATCTATGTTTTCAAATTTGTTTGAATGATTTTGTCCTCAAGATTCTTTTGAGACTTTTGAGACTCATGAGAAAAAGTTTTATACTTGTACAACAGTATAAAAGTATGTATAATATGGCTTATAGATTTTTTTTTGTAGCATCTAGAATTAAGAATTTTCTAAAATCAAATAAAGCTGTGACCTCTGAAGGTTGTGGGCTGGCAGAACTTCATATTTGGCTACCAGTGACTTCTTAGTTTGAAATGAATCACAAGAATCAACATTTTATTTATTCCCAACTTAACATTGCAGCATGAAAGCATAAATAAACAGCAAAAATACTCCATTATTCTATCACATGAGCTTGAGCAGAGTTTCATCTCTCTGAAGGTGCTGAATATGGAAACACAGCTGCTGACATTACTTCAAAAAGCTTAAATGTTTGTTGTCAAGCTGTATTATTATTATTATTATTATTATTATAATTATATTTAGCAAAGTGAAAGCAAAATTTACCTTTAACTGTAAAAAGGTGTCTGTAAAAAGTCTGAAAAGGTGATTTTTTTTTTTTGCTGTGCTGTTGCAATTCCTACTGATCACCACTAGATGTCAGACAGCCATATCTTATTTAACGTCCCTTAAGCTCCACGCTGACATCAGGACGTCCTGTCTGTGGGTCCTCTCAACTCTTGGCTGTGGGCAGAGGACATTCCTGTATCTGAGCCTCATCCACTGACCCCTCTGGCAGGTGAACGGTCATGGTACAGGCTCGAATCCCCCCCAGGGGCTCGAGGACGTTGAACACCCTGTTCCACATGTCCTGCTCTGGATCATATCGCTGCACGATGTCAACCATGCATCTGCTGTTCCATGAGTACCCTCCCACCACATAGATCTGTCCGTTAAACACTGTCACGCCAACATCGCTCTGGCCCCGGGGCATGGACGCCACCACCGTCCACTGGTCTGTCTTGGGGCTGTAGTACTCGCAGCCCAGGACGTCATCATAGTCGCTGCTGCCCCGGAAGTGATTCCCACCCATAACGTAGAGGCGGTCCCCTACGGTACACATGCAGTGCAGGCCGCGGAGCTCCGTCATGTCAGCCCGCCGGCTCCATATGTCGGTGAGAGGGTCGTAACACCAAAGTTCCTTCTGGAACGTGTCGCGCGTAATGCCACCTGTGTGACGAAAGCAAACGCAAGAAATATTATGTTAAAATATATGGCCATAAACAGAGCTTACCGGTTCTTAAAGGGTCTTATAGTATTTTACCCAGTTTTTTGTCTTATTTTTTTGCAGTGTTAAGCTGCTCTGAATGAGACTCAACTCTTCCTGCAGATGTTTCACAATAAAAGCCTTCAAGGAAAGAAAAAGAATTCTGCCCCCTGAACTGCTGGTAGGCTTTTAATGAAGGATATGGAGGAAGTGTTCAGTTATTAAAAGCAGCAAAAAAAAAACATGGCAAAGCTGAGCAGATCAGAATATAGGATGATTTATAGAAAAAATACATTAATATATGAATTAAAAAGTGGAAATTAGAAAAGTCCTGGCTGTACTATAGTATGTTTCTCCTTTATGTTGGTCTCTTTGGTCTGTGCATGTTGGTATGGACTCAGTATGCATATGGGAAAATATAAGTCTGATTTTATCATCTCACCTGCAAAAGTCAAAATTTTTGAAGGTAACAAGAGAATCTGTGTATTCAAGTGGAAGTCGATAGTATTGCACAGTAGTTGTTCGATTTTTGCTAATGTAATGAAATGAAATGAAATTTATTTCGGTCTGCATCAATATACATACAAAAAAAAACAACACAGCTTCAACAATATTTATACATAAAGTAAATAGGAAAGCAATAATGCTAAGATATTTTTGCAGACTGAAAGGGTGTTAGCTGAAGCTACAGCTTATTTTGTCAACCCCTCGTACTTTTACATTACGTCATAACAAAATTTCATATTCTTTTAACACACAATTTTGATATCAATTTATATCTTACTCCTACAACATTTTAAATATTTGTACATTAACATGTTTTTATTTTGTCAATTTTTTAAACTTATTAAATGTACTACATTCTTTTAACTTATCAGTACAACTGTTCCATATATTCACCCCTTTGACTGAAATAGAATAGTTTTTTATCATTAGTCGTTATCCTTGGTTTTTGAAAAATACATGTTCCTCTCAAGTCATATTTACTTTCTCTCTGTTTAAACAACTTCTGGATACTTGGTGGTAATNACATGTTCCTCTCAAGTCATATTTACTTTCTCTCTGTTTAAACAACTTCTGGATACTTGGTGGTAATACTGTAGTACATTTTTTACCTTATACATAAATGGTATTAGCTGTGAGTTGATATGTTTGTTTGTGGTGAATTTGAGCCTGTGGTATGGTACTTTCCAGCTACACACAGCTCGTGTGTGTTTTCGGAGGGGAACAGGTGTGTGTGTGTTTTTTTCTATAAAGAGGGGAGCGCACAACTTCCTTTGAAACCGTGATGCTAATTCATATGTTTTCTTGCTTTTACTAATTTACCTATTGTGAGCTGCTTTCCAGAGCCCCCCTNCACACACACACACACACGCACACACACTGATGCTTTCTTACCACATTTTAAGAAGAAATAGCTTCCATATTTGTCTTAGTGATCTTTGGATTTCTGCATAAACATACAAAACTCAGAGACTCCAACTAGTTTGAGCTCGTTTATCGCACTGATCTGATGCTAATGATCCAGAGCATCTTAGAATTCTAAAATAGTAATAAGAATGAGTCATTTAAAGAATGTTATTAGCTAAAATAACCATATTAGTGGGTTTTATCATGTTAGCCCACAAGTTTGTACATTTTACACTTTACTTGATGTGTTTTATTGGTTTTAACAGTGACAAAGTTATAGTGTGTGTTATATTCTGATATATATAGTTATTCTTTAGCATCATGCACGTACATGAAACAAGCTCATTCTGGCTTTGAACAGTTGTGGGTTTTAACTTGATAAAAAACACGCAGACCCTCCATAGCTGCAGGTCTTTGTGTTTTCACGGTTCTCAGTCCCACATACGAAACTCTTGTTTCTGCTGTCAACATGAGCTGCTTGTTTCCTGTCCAAGGTTGCAAAGAAACCGCCTAGACGAGACAACATGATTGTGCTGCTAGACAGGAATTGGTTTCAAACAGGTCAGCCAAGCCAGTTTCATCGACTGTAACTCGCTGTGTCAAAACTGGAACTTCTGTTGCGTGTTGCTGAATATGAACAATAAATACCTGTGTTTTTTTTTGGCTTAAAAATTTAAAATTTAAAGATATTGCTATTATCAGTGTTTAACTACAATATGTCCCTACTGGGTTTATCTTATTAGATAATAAAAAGGTTTATTAAATAAACCTAATGGATGAGGATCTAATCAATAGAGAAAACTTTTCAACCGTAACTTCAGGCTGGGTGAGCAGCTTACCTGAGATGTACAGCAGGTCTCCATGAACAGTTCCAGCATGTCCATAATGAGGCTCCACCATGTTGGTCACAAATGTCCACTCATTTTTCCTCAGGTTGTAGCACTCCACCGTGTCTGATCAAAGTGAAAGAAGAGTTTGGGCTTGAATTTTTTCAAGTCATAATGATTTAGGATTCATGTTAAACGAGTTCATTTTATTGCAGTATCTTTAGTTGAGCTTAATGCTCATTAATCAATTAACTGTTACCAGGCAAGGAAAAATAACCAAGATGTCCCCCTCTCTAGCCACATCCTCCAGCATATATAATGTCTCCAGTATGTCCTGGTCTGCCTCGTCGCTTTCTCCCAGCATTATGGATTTTAGGCGTCACTATTGTTAAATAGTAATAATATTCACCAATTTCTCCTGATTCGTTCCTTCCACCGACTGCAAAGAGTTTTCCTTTCAGAGCGCTGAGGTGGAAGAAGGTCCTCTTCTCGTTGAGCGAAGCGATCTGAAGCCACTTGTCAAAGCGTGGGTCATACCGGTAGGCGCTGTGTATGGCCGTCTTCCCCTTGGTGTCATAAGTGCTCTGGCCTGTAAAGTCAGCAAGGACCGGTGGTGGAGCGGTAAANAAAAAAAAAAAAAAAGAGAATAAATTACAAGCTTCATCAGATCATCATAAGGCAAACAGTCAACAGATGTGGACAATATATTATATATTGTTTATAAAATTGAATGAACAAACACTTTACTAATTGGTAATACCCTGCGAGAGTGTATACATTAGGTGTTCTGACCTCCAACAATGAAGAGGAAGCCACCAAGAAGAGCCACGCCATGCTGGTACCGTGGGACATCCATGGGCCTTAGCGCCCTCCAATGGCCGCTCTTCTCATCATACAGCCTCAGCTCCCGGCTCACCACCAACTGCTGCCGCATCACGCCACCCAGCGCGAGAATGTGCGTGGCGTCTGAGCGTATTTGCGTCCGCTCTGTCTGCAGGACAGGCTGCAGGAAAGGCATCATCTGGTAGTTGCTGGCCTCCAGCAGGAGGTTCACGCAGGCCGTCTCAGAGCGCATCACGGAGTCGCCTCCTCCCTCTTCATTCTGGGAGATCTGTATCAGCTCCGTGGGGCTCATCAACGGGAAGCGAATGTGGCGCATAAGGGCATAGACAGAAGAGGGACATTTGGGGGAGTTGTGGTCCAGCCAGGTCCTGACGATGTGATAGAGCTCCATTTCCAAGAAGCCCTGAAGGGAGTTGCTGGCCAGAGCATTGGCCAGGCTGGTTTCAGACAGCTGAAGGAAACGGCCGCTCTCCACCAACGCTGAGAGTTTCTGGCTCACAAACTCACCTATGTTTGATATATCAATGAAGAAGGACCAACTTAGTTAATTTTTTATTCTGAGCATCTTTAATTAGGGTTTGAAAAACGCTTTTCTGGGCTGAAGGAGTTTAAGAATTTCTGGTTGAGATGCTTTAGGCCGGATTCACATGCTAAGCATTAGCATTGCGCTGACCTGGGCATTCCATTATTGTGTATTGGGAGCTGAGCGGTGCCTCCTAACGTCGTGTCACGCCACCTTGAGCGCCACGCGACGCTCAGATTCTCTGTTTTGATACAGCGCTCAAAGTTCATTTAAATGAACTTCGACCTTTCCAATGCTGACCTTTCCAATGCACAACCAATCAGAGCACTGCTGTACGTCACGTAACCAGAAGCCACAACAATGGAGGAGGAGCTTATAATCTGTAGAGTATACANAAAAAAAAAAAAAAAAAAAGGCGCTTGTTTGGCAAAATGTCAGCAGTCAGACGGACGTCAGTTTTGGAAATTGTTAATATGGCGTCTGAAATGTGAGGTTTCATGCACCCACATTCACCATTTTTTTGCTTTTCTTCTCCTAATAAAAAGAGCATTTTTGTTTTTTGCGATGTCCATGTCGCTACCCGAGTTGAAACCAAAATCCGATTTTAACCACGAATGTGCAAAGATCACGTGTAGGCTACATCCTGTCTTTACAGTCAATGGTAACCATTAAATTGTCATTAGCAATGAGCGCTTCCTGTCAGCGCCAGGTTGAGCGGCGCTGCTCAGACTCTTCTCACCTGCAAGCAGAACGCTGAACGCCCAGCAGCAACGCTAACGTTAGCATGTGAATCCAGCCTTATGCTGATGACACCACCATTTACTTAAGTAGATATAAGAGATAATCATGATTTTATTAGTGTTCTTAGATTTGTTAAACCTTACCTATGTTCTGCTGAACGTCTTCTAAAAGCAAGTCTGCTGCAATACGCTCCACCTCCACGCAGTTATCAATAGTAATCTGTATCACAAATATAACAGATTTATATGGTTATAAAATGGTTGCATTCTTGTTTGAGCATACAAATGTATCAAAGGAAATATGAAGAAGAGAAGGACATTGAAACATTTGAACTTGACCTCCCACTCATCTGTGATGTAATATAACTTATTTTTAACGTCGTGACTCAGGATCATGGGAATGTCAAATTATACTGATCGTGAAACCTCTCACCTCGCTGCTCAACAGCTGATTACAGAAGCTCAGGACAGGCAGGACCTGCAAGAAGTTAGCAGCCTCCAAAGTGTCCTGGAGGTTAGCCATGCTGAGTTGGACTCTGGATGTATAGATGAATTCTATAACGTTCTTTAAACCTGCTTTAGTGACTCCATGCAGCTTTATCTCTTTCATCTCTTTCTCCTTCATGCCCCCTAAACAGGAAAAACAGATTATAAAAACACAAAGAAAATGTGAAGAAGTGATTTATGTTTGTCTTGTGCAGGTAGGAGCCTAGATTGATTCTGTAGTTAAGTCTTTTTTTTTTTTTTTTTNTTTTTTTTTTTTTTTTAAAGCTACAACCCACAAAGGAAGTGTAATGCAGAAGTGAGTCAGATGGCCACTATGTAAAACTACTTCCTCTTCTATGGGTTGTGTTTATCTGAGAGTGAAAGTAAGAAAAGAAACACTTTGTGTCATTATTCTCCATTGAAATACTGTACAAAAAAATCAAGGACAATGTATTTTACAGCGTATATTTTGTGTTTTTTGTTTTATTTCATGAGTTGGACACACCAGCCCAATGAGACATGGTAACTCACCGGTAAACATGGCCTTGAAGTAGTCGCTGGCTGAAGCCATGATGACTCTGTGGACAGGGAAGACTTCAGTGCTGTCCCCAGGAGACAAGAAGACATCACAGAGAGACTCATCTGCCCGAAAAGTCTCAAAGCCCTTTGGAAAAAAAAAAATCAGAAGTATTATTGCATCTGCAGCTTAGAAAAGCCTTCCAAATCATTATGACATTATTGTTGACACACTGCAGAGGAGAAAAATTAGTATTTAATGAATTCTGCTGTCTCAGCGGAAAAATTTCTCACATTAATTTAAAGGATCATATTATTAATATTTTATACCTGTAAGACAGCTGCCCCATGCTCGCTGCTACTGAACACCTTGGACAATGGTCGAGGGGGAAGCTTGGGCTTGATGGAATTGACTGGGCGTTTAGGAGGCATCTCCAGTGATGGATGAGTCGGATAATTTGTGGCTTGAACCAGAGGTGGAGCTGAAGCTTGGGCTGGAGGTGGAGGTGGAGGTGGAGGTGGTGCAGCATCTAGAAAATCCAAATTGAGGAGTGAATAGTCATGGTTTCTGTTTAGGGTTGCTATAATTTTGTACTTTTCCTCTTGCATGACCTACTTTCATTTCATTTGACTCTCGTTTTGCCGTTGAGGTACAACAAAACAAAGATTCAGTGCAGCATTAAACGCCACATTCTGCATATGATCCAATTAAAGTTTAACGATGGAAACTTTAGTCTTGAACCACGGCAGCTCAGTGTTTGGAGGACATTTTTAGCACAAACCTTGCTGAGTGGGTCTGTCAGGTGGAGCGGCAGGTCTGTCTGGTTGAGGTGGAGGTCTCTGAGGCTCCCTGGACTGATGTCTGCTGCCCAGAAGCGACAGTCTATGACTCAGCCTCCCTGGCCCACTGTCATCTCCACTTCCACTAAAAACAACAAGGAAGGGGTTATGCTTTACTGTGCCATATTCCTTCTATCCTCAATCCATCCATCATTTTTTCCTACTTTATCCTGGTCTGGGATGGAGGGAACAGGCTAAGCAAAGTAGCCCAGACGCCCCACTCCCTAGGTATGTTCTCCAGGTCTTCCAGGAGGATTCCAAAGCTTTACTAGGCTGGATTTTTTTTTCTTTTTTTTTCTATCTGTCTGCATATATAGTTGTGGTCAGGGTCAACCCGTGGCATAGGCGAACTAGGCAGTCGCCTACAGCCCCGCAGCTGCTTGGGGGCCCCCACGTTAAGGGTGCAACTAAAGTGAACTCTCTTTAGTGGTAAATAAGTTCAAAACTGTGGAAATGTAACGAAATTAATGTACTAACTTTGTGAATTATAACTTAACTGTGTATGTAAATCATCAGCACAGTATATATAGAGCTCATTGTGCAGAGACAACTCACTAACAGGTGTGTTATAAAATGCACCTTTTTTTTCAGCACAGAACTAATATCATAACATGGAACTTATGCATATTATGGTTTGACATTATGTTTTAGTCAAGATTAGGCTCATAGGAGATTTAGCAAATATTTATGGCGTGGGGTGGGGGAATTCTGGGATGTCAGGTTAATACTGCAGAGTGGGGGTTAAAAGGGTAGCCATGCCCCTTTTGTATGTTATTAGAAATTAGTTTGAAACGTGTTCAATTTATGTTTTAATTTTGGCTGTTTTTTCAGGCATTTAGTAAACTGACCCCTTTTTCATCCCTTTGTGTGTCATACAAACTCAAAAAAACTTGCCTAGGGCCCCAGAAAGGCTAGGGCTGGCNCATCCCTTTGTGTGTCATACAAACTCAAAAAAACTTGCCTAGGGCCCCAGAAAGGCTAGGGCTGGCCCTGGTTGTGATATATGCCAAGATTGGCATAACTGTTTTTTATATATATATGCAATTTGATCTAGCAACAGACAGATAACAACAGACATATATATATATAATTGGTATTTCTTTTCTCTTGACTTTATGTGCACATTTGGCATTGAAGTAATCCAAAAGTAATGGAAAGTAATCAAGTTACATTAAATATTTCTGTAGTTATATTATGTTACTGATTACATTTTTTTAGCAGGTAATTAGTAATTGTACAAGATTACTGTACATTTTTAAAGTAACCTTCCCACCCTGTGCACATAGGACTTTTATTCTCCATGTTGTGCCTCTGGGCTGTGTGTGAAACCCTTTTCTTTCCTACGGAAGCCAAACTCCACCAGCCTGAGCTTGCTGGCACACATTCTGTAAAAAAAAAAAGTGCTGTCTGAGCAGAGTCAGCTCAGGGAATTTTGAGAAGTCCCTTATCTGTTTCATACAATATGTCAGGTGACCACAGAAAGGAGGAACAATTTCATGGTGAACCACTCATCTTCTTCAATGAGTCAACAAATGTGAGTCTCACGCTCTCATTTGTTCCTACAAATTCAGCTGTTGAACAGGTAGACTCATATGAAATCAGATTATGGAATCCAAAATCACCTTACCCCATTTGATTGTCCTCTTGAGGTTGAGGACTGCTATTGCGCCGGTAAGACTTCCTAGATGGAGACAAAAGGAAAGTGTTTATGAGTAGAAATAATTTTTTTTACCAGTTACACTGAGGCTCATCAGTTAAGAATATCTCTGTTTGGTCTCCAGAAGAGGAGAGCTGAATGTTTTCCAAATTATTTTCATTTATGACAAGACTTTGTTTGACTCTTTGATTTCAACCAGTGATTTAGTTAGAATTGCCTTAAAGGACCACATCAGTGACTTTACATGTTTGAGTGCAATAAATACAACCAGCATACAAGTTACTTTACTACCAACCATTTTCCTACTGGAACGGTAAATTTTCTGATTGTTTTTCCTACCTTCTAGGCATCCATTGGTTTCAGTTCATTCCAGTACGCTATTAAAATCAACCTGTTGAGACTTGAAATGTGCTTGAGATAAGGAATCCATCACAGCAAACAAATTGTCTTAAATTTTTTATCGGAAGTGTCATAATTTTTGCATTTCACACAGATTCAAAATGGGAACACAGAAGAAAATGTATGTCTCCGCCAGGAAATATAGTCCCAGGAGAAAATGACATTTACCACAAATTAAAACAACCATGCTATGCATATGTATTAGTAGATGAAACGTCCAATTTTAAGGTGGGTTTCACCTGAATGGTGATTTTTAAAGATTAGGGGATTTGGAAAAATAACACCAATTTTAGAATTCAGTTTTTTGTTTTTTTGAAAAATGGTTTTCAGTAACATAACATGTTTGCAGGTTATTTATTGGGCTCAAACATGCAAAACCATCGGCCTGGTCCCTTAAAGTTTCATTTCCATGAACTCATTCATTCTGATATGTGAATTTCTCTTTGTAGCGTGTCAAATTCCATGATCAACTCTGTCATTTCAATATGGCCTTGAACTTGAGGAACCATAATTCTTAAGAGTCTTTTAGTCACCTTGTCGTGTCTTTCATGTTGGATTAAGGACTTTCACAACACATTAAAGTACTACAGCCACAAACTGTATGTATGTATGTATAATAAACTATATATGTGTACACCTTATTTATATTATAGGGCCATACCTGCAATTATGTAAACATGTCTAGGCTACCAATCATCAATCCTCCTTCCATAAAACATGCGTGAAAATATTAAATATAAAATATGTGAAGGGATATTCATGCTTTATCGTGAATCTTTTTGCACAGATGGTAGCTAAAACAAAAGTATGGTGCAGAAACGAGTACTCTGTAACCTATTTTGGTTCTGCAGGTGGATCACATGGAGCTGCCTGTGAGTGACCTACCTGGAAGAAATCCTCTTCAGCAGACTGGATCCCAGACCTCCCTCCAGCTTGTTAGTCTAAGTAGTCGGAGCTCGGAGATAAGACGGAGCAGAAAACGTTGGCGCTGCAACAGCTGGTTGGAGAGTTGAACCATCTGAGTGAGCGTCACCAATTCTTTGCTTTAACCAAGACCTCAGTCACTTCCTGTGCTACTTCTCTTTCTGTCTGCTGTCTTTCTGCATCTTGCTGCTTCCTACCTCAACATGACACACTTACAATGAGTGAAATAAGACAAGATGTTTTAAGTTTTGGGATTTAAGTAAATAACCACACCATGTTGAAGTTAAAGGAGCAAACCAGTAATTTTGCATATTTGAGCTCAATAAATACTATTTGCCCACACATGCTACTGGTATTGGTAAATTTTAGAATTGTTTTTCCCACCCTCCAGACTGCCATCAGTTTCAGTTCATTCCAGTACGTAACAAAAAAATCAACTTGCAATACTTGAAAGGTGCTAAAGTAATCCATCACAGCAAACAGTCTGTTCAATTTTTTGTTGAAGTTGCTTAATTTAACCAGAAGAAAACGTATGTCTCCGCCAGGAAATCTAGTCCCAGGACAAGATTGCTTTTACCAAGAAATTAAAATGGCCGTGCCTTGTGCAATCGTATGCTTATGTTAGCAGGCAAAACATTATATATACAGCAGTCAACTTCAAAGTCCGGACTCCAGTCTGGATCCGGACAGAATCACAACTGTCTCCAGACTCTGAGTAAACTCTACTTTTCATATGTATTATTTGTATTATCTGCGAGACATCACTGCGATGATAGACAGTGATAGAACCTCATCCACAACTTAAATATATAAAATATATGTGTGTATTTTTATATTTAATTTGTGGATGAGGTTGTATCAATGTTTATAATTGAGACAGGTGTTATTACCCAATTAGAAAAAATCTATTTGCTGACATTTTTTTAATCATTCATTCTTTGATTTGTTTCATTCCATTTCCATGTTTTCGTTGGATCAAAGTTGAAAAGATGTAACATAATGACAGACAGCAGGCAAACGTCTTTTCAAGTTTGACATTTTACTGTGGGAGTGAAGTTCGCTGTGTTTCCTCTGTTGACGGGAATTTGTCTTAGATTGGGGACAGCATAATGTCAACTCTGATTCACCAATGTATTGTTCTGATTTCTTAAACACATTGTGGAGGTCAGATTTCCTCAGGCTGCATCAGACTGTTAATAAATACGTAGTGAAACTGTAACTTGTCTTAAAGGAGACATGCAGATTTCCATAACAGACCCTTATTTTCATTTAGCGTCTATTTTGAAACCTTTGCAGAGAGCAGACGTTTTCACTTTGAGGGCATGCATGTGTACTTGTGTACCGCTTATGTGCAGTCCTGTATAATACGCTACATATATATACTACATATATGAGGAAATACGCCCCCTTTGAAGCCAGTCAGCCTGCAGTCCCTTGCAGTGCAATAGCATGATTGTCACAAACAGCACGAGATTTCTCAGCAGCTTTTATTAACTTGAATTGTCACAAACCGTCATGGATGTCATCAGTCACTGCATTCGCTAAAGCAACACCAAAAAGTTTGCAGCTTTCATTAAAACAAAAAGTTCCTCCATTCCTTCTAATTCAAAATCAAAAACACCTTCATAATCCACTTACTAAATCTGCCACCAGCCACCCAGCCTCTGCCGGCCATCTTTACACTCTCTCACCTCCACAATCTCACATGAACACATACTGGATTCCGTCATTAGCAGTTTCACATAAGTCAGTGTATTCTTATGTGAAGAGAGTCTGGATAAAGTGTAAATAATGGAGGTAATATGTGCTTGAAAAGGTTTTTTTCTGAGTTGAACAGACGTGGTGAGTCCTGTTATTGCCTCAGTGCTGCCCTCTGCTGGTACGTCACAGTTTAGAGAACTGAATAAGGTTCCTGTTGATTTCAGCCACATTCCTGCAACCTGAATACGACACATATAAAGCATATGTTATAACACTCTTCCTGTACAACATTTAGCAAGTACATTTCACTATTTTTGACTAGAAAATAAACATATAAACATAATTTTGGTTGTATGATTAGTCTTTAGTGATTTGTCACTCACCAGATAAAGCCATGGACAGGCGGAACTCATCATTTAAGATTTGCAGTACTCCTCTCACTCCTTCCTCACCCTGAAAGACCAGTAAGGATTATTAATATAAAGGAAAAATACAACAATTCATTATGTAATTCAGTCAGAAAATTAACACGATCTTTATTTTTAAAAAATATACTGAACAATTTACGTCTGTTACTAAAATTCATTTTTTTCAAGAATGATCTGATTTTGATTCTTACAAAGATTCAGTACATCATAAAACGCGCGCACACACACACACACACACACACTGGTTATACCTTGTATGCAAGGCCCCACACTGCTGGCCGGCCAATGAACACGCACTTCGCTCCCAAGGCCAGTGCCTTCAACACATCACTTCCTGTCCTGATGCCTCCGTCCAGATAGACCTCGATCCGGCCTTGTACTGTGTCCACGATCTCTGACAGCGCGTCTATCTGTGAGGAATAGAGGAGATGATGAGCCTCTTGTAGTTCTTGTCCCACGGTGCACAAAGATCCTTTGTGTTTTATGGCACAAAGCCATGTGTTTGTGTGACGTTGAGCGGCGCTGCTCAGACTCCGCTCACATGCAAGCAGAACGCTGAACGCCCAGGTCAGCAGCAGCGCTAACGCTTAGCATGTGAATCCGGACTTACAGCTGTTAGCACCATGATACCATTCTATAAACACGAGAAGTGATCAGTCAGTACCGAGGCTGGGCCCCCGTCCAGTTGTCTTCCCCCGTGGTTGGACACGATGATACCCTGGACTCCGTGCTCCACGGCCAGCTCAGCGTCCTCCTTAGTCAGGATACCCTTGATGATGATGGGCAGGCGGGTGATGGACTGCAACCAGTACACGTCCTTCCAGCTGATGGAGGGGTCCAAGGTGCGAGCGGGTAACCCATACTCCTCTGGGTCTGCAGCCTCCTGCTTATAGTTTGTAGTACATGAACTGCTGTAAGTACGGTTGTTATTCAGATATCGGATGGACAGCTGCTTGTGCTGCCACCGTAAATGCTAAAAATATGGTTATTATCATTACTACTGGTTCTGTTACTGCTACACAGCAAATTCAGCAGAGTCAAAATAACTCTGTAAGAGTTAATCTCAACACTTTCAAAGTGTGTCATGGGGTCCACTCCCAAAAGTGTTATTTCAACACTTTTCAAAGTGTTAGCATTTTAACACTATAATGGAGTAAATATTAACTCTGTGCAGAGTTGAAATTTAACGCTGCTCGACACTACAAAGTGTTAAATATTCTCAACACCAGTGTCAGGAGTTAAAACTGAACTCTTTTAAAGTGTGACATATTTTCAACACTAGTGTAAGGTGTTAAAAATTAACTCTTTTATTGTGTAATTTTTTAACTACTTAAGAGTTACCCTCTAATTAGCATATTGTGT
>VXCM01008457.1:0-16975 GCA_014773175.1 Lucifuga dentata
ACTATACACTTACTATACACTTACTATAGCCTTACTATACACTTGCTATAGTCATACTATACACTTGCTACAGCTTTACTATACACTTGCTATAGTCTTACTATACACTTGCTATAGTCATACTATACACTTGCTATAGTCATACTATACACTTGCTATAGTCTTACTATACAGTTACTATAGTCTTACTATACACTTACTATAGCCTTACTATACACTTGCTATAGTCTTATTATGCACTTACTATAGTCATACTATAGCCTTACTATACACTTGCTATAGTCTTACTATACACTTACTATAGTCTTACTATACACTTACTATAGCCTTACTATACACTTGCTATAGTCTTACTATACACTTACTATAGTCTTACTATACATTTACTATAGCCTTACTATACACTTACTATAGTTTTACTATACACTTGCTATAGTCATACTATACACTTACTATAGTCTTAGTCTTACTATACACTTACTATACACTTACTATAGTCTGACTATACACTTACTGTAACCTTAATATACACTCACTATAGCGTTACTATACATTTGCTATAGCCTTATTATAGTAAGTAAGTACTATAGTAAGGCTATAGTAAATGTATAGTAAGTGTATAGTAAGACTATCGTAAGTGTATATTAAGACTATAGTAATGGTATATTATGACACTAGTAAGTGTATTGTAAGGCTATAGTAAGTGTATAGTAAGACTATAGTAAGTGTATAGTATGAGCATAGTAAATGTATAGTAAGGCTATAGTCAGTGTATAGTAAGACTATAGTAAATTTATAGTGAGGTATAGTAAGTGTATAGTTCGAAAATATATAGTAAGATTATAGTAAAGCTATGTTAAGTGTATAGGAAGACTATAGTTAGTGTGTAAGAACACTATAGCAAGTGTTTAGTAAGACTATAGTAAGTGTATAGTAAGGCTTTAGTAAGTGTATAATAAGACAGGCTATAGTAGGTATATAGTAAGGCTATAAGGATAAGGATATAGTAAGTGTATATTAAGGTGATAGTAAGTTTATAGTAAGGCTATAAGGATAAGGATATAGTAAGTGTATATTAAGGTGATAGTAAGTTTATAGTAAGGCTATAGTAAGTGTATAGTAAGTCTATAATAAGTGTATAGTCAGATTATAGTAAGGTGATAGTAAGTGTATATTAAGTCTATTGTAAGTGTATAGTAAGAGTATACTAAGTGTATAAGACTATAGCAAGTGTTTAGTAAGACTATAGTAAGTGTATTGTAAGGCTATAGTAAGTGTATTGTAAGACTATGGTAAGTGTATAGTTAGACTATAGTAAGTATATAGTAAGACTATAGTAAGTGTATAGTATGAGTATAGTAATTGTATAGTAAGGCTATAGTAAGTGTATAGTTAGAAAATGTATAGTAAGATTATACTAAGTGTATAATAAGACTACAGTAAATGTATAGTAAGACCATACTAAGTGTATAGTAAGACTATAGTAAGTGTATAGTAAGGCTATAGTATGTGTATATTAAGTCTATCGTAAGTGTATAGTATGACTATAGTAAGTGTATGATAAGCCTATAGTAAGTGTATAATAAGGGTATAGTAAGTGTATAGTATGATTATAGTAAGTGTATAGTAAGAGTATGGCAAGGTTATAGTAAGTGTATAGTTAGACTATACCAAGAGTATAGTAAGACTATAGTAAGTGGATAGTAAGACTATAGTAAGCGTATAGTAATACTATAGTACGTTTATTGTAAGTGTATATCAAAGCTATAGTAAGTGTATAGTAAGGCTTTAGTAAGTGTATAATAAGACAGGCTATAGTAAGTGTATAGCATTGTCAAACTATAATAAATGTACTGTAAGACTACAGTAAGATTATAGTAAGGCTATAGTAAGTGTATAGTAAGACTATACTAAGTGTATAATAAGACTATAGTAAGTGGATAGTAAGACTATAGTAAGCGTATAGTAATACTATAGTAAGTTTATTGTAAGTGTATATTAAAGCTATAGTAAGTGTATAGTAAGGCTTTAGTAAGTGTATAGCATTGTCAAACTATAATAAATGTACTGTAACACTATAGTAAGGTTATAGTAAGGCTATAGTAAGTGTACAGTAAGACTATAGTAAGTGTATATTAAGTCTATCGTAAGTGTATAGTATGACTATAGTAAGTGTATAGTATGAGTATAGTAAATGTATAGTAAGGCTATAGTAAGTGTATAGTTAGAAAATGTATAGTAAGATTATAGTAAAGCTATATTAAGGGTATAGTAAGACTATACTAAGTGTATAATAAGACTATAGTAAATGTATAGTAAGACCATACTAAGTGTATAGTAAGACTATAGTAAGACTATAGTAAGTGTATAGTAAGGCTATAGTAAGTGGATAGTAAGACTTTGGTAAGTGTATAATAAGACAGGCTATAGTAACTGTATAGCATAGTCAAACTATAATAAATGTAATGTAAGACTATAGTAAGGTTATAGTAAGACTATAAAAAGTATACTGTAAGACTATAGTAAGGTTATAATAAGTGTATAGTTAGACTATAGTAAGTGTATAGTAAGACTATACTATGTGTATAATAAGACTATACTATGTGTATAATAAGACTATACTAAGTGTATACTAAGGCTATAGTAAGTGGATAGTATGACTATAGTAAGACTATAGTAAGTTTATTTTAAGTGTATATTAAAACTATAGTAAGTGTATATTAAAGCCATAGTAAGTGTATATTAAAGCTATAGTAAGTGTATAGTAAGGCTTTAGTAAGTGTATCATAAGACAGGCTATAGTAAGTGTATAGCATAGTCAAACTATAATAAATGTACTGTAAGACTATAGTAAGTGTATAGTAAGGTGATAGTAAGTTTATAGTAAGGCTATAGTAAGTGTATATTAAGTCTATTGTAAGTGTATAGTATGACTATAGTAAGTGTATAGTAAGACTACAGTATCTATAGTCAGGATATAGTAAGTGTATAGCTAGACCATAGTCAGACTACAGTAAGGCTATAGTAAGTGTATATTAAGTCTATCGTAAGTGTATAGTAAGACTATAAAAAGTATACTGTAAGACTATAGTAAGGTTATAGTAAATGTATATTAAGTGTATAGTAAGGCTATAGTAAGTGTATACTAAGACAGGCTATAGTAAGTGTATAGTATAGTTAGACTATAATAAATGTACTGTAAGACTAGTAAGGTTATAGCAAGACTATAGTAAGTGTATAGTAAGGCTATAGAGTATATAGAGTAAGACTATACACTTAAGGTCTTACTTACTGCTCTTTCTATACAGTTTTTTTCCAGCTTGTTTCTGACATTGTATATGCAAAGTTTCGTGTTATTTGAGTCAAGACTGTAGGAGTAGCAGCAAAAAAACAGTTTTGGACAAATATCAAGATATTCAAGATGGCTGAAGATGTGGGCAGAGTGAAAGAGGTTGGAATAAACCACTGGATGCGTGTCCACCAAAATAATGCAGGAAAAAAAAAAAAATTGATCATATGACTTACAGTTCAGAAGTTATGGACTAAAATGTAAACACGCTTGTTACAGCACCACCTTCAGGCCAAACCGCATATTTTTTTTTCCTGAGTCGTGGGTGAGATGTTGAACCAATTAAATGAGTTGAACCTATTAAGTTTTATTTGCCATAGCTTTTACCATGTTTGAGGAAGAAATGCTTAAACCAAAATTTGCAAAAAATTCAAAATGTCAGACAAGCTACAAGTTGGGAAGGGGCGTGGCTTCCATGGATAGATGATCTTAGTCCAAGAAATACAGAGAAAAAAAGAATTTTGATGTACGATCTACGGTTCAGAAGTTAGTGATGAAAGTTTATAGCGCCCCCATCAGGTGAATTTATGATTCATTTTATGCAGACGTCTTTAGTGAACATGTCCACCAAGTGTGGTTACAGTGGACTAATTCCTTCAGGAGATATACCACATTTTATACTACATGTTGTACAATAAGCCATGCCTATAACTTTCTCAGCCAATTGCAGCAAAATAATTAAGAGTATCAAAAAACTGAAATGGTACTTTTTTCAGCTTGGTCCAGACATGCCACACTCAAATTTTGGTGATGATTGAGCCAAAATTGGAGGCGGAGATATGAAAAAACTGTTTCAGAAACAATTCAAAATGGCAGAAAATCTAGTCACGCATAAATGGGCGTGGCCTATATGGACAGATGCATATAGTTCCAAGAAATCAAAGGTAAAAAGAATTTTGATTCTAGGACTTGCGGTTCAAAAGTTATAGGCCAATATATGCAAAAATTTTGAATTTCTTATTATAGCGCCACCTTGAAGCCAATCGGTTTACATTTTGTCGCCTGAGTAGCGGTTAAGTTTTTGTAGCTAACTGACGTTGCTGAGGGAGATGTAACCATGAAGAGATTTGTGGACAACATACTGTATGCTATTCCTTTATAATGGAGGTAATCTTCAATCTGCATTAGTTCTTACAGAGCACACTGTGCCACTCAAAAAGGTACTATACCATTACGTTGTACACCAAGTATATATTTATATATATATATAACCATGATCCAGAACGTGCTTGTTAGTTCTGCAAGTATTGTTGCTGCATCATGATTTTCTAAACTGGACAATTTTATTTCAAATCCCTTAATTCTTTGATAAACTAACAGAAATGTTGCCAACACAGTACAACAAAACCACTCCTGCCAGGACTTGAACCTGGTACTTCCATGAACAGAATGGATGCGTTACCATGATACACCACAGGAGTTTGGTGTGTGTTGCTGCAGCATCCTACAGGAACATAAAGCTCAGGCTGCTGCTGATGTTAAAGCCTCTAATGCAGCACACCAAGTCAGCCTGAAAGCTGAAATCTGACATTTAGCAACTTAAGAAGCAAGAATGATACTCTGCAAAACAGCAAGTAAGTTCTGGATGACAGGTTACCAGTTGATACAAAAACACAAAGTGCATGTGGCCTATTTTGTATAAATGTAGAAATCTGAGAAGAGTTTAGCGTTGTTTGGGATGCCATTGCAGAGTCTCTTAAAACAAGGAATTTCAATTTCTGCACAAATCAAAATATCAGTCATTTTTATCCTGGGTGGGTTTGACCCACTCAGTTTCACCAGAGCCCCGTTTGCCAGAACATTTCCAGGTGAGTCCAGACAGGTGTCTATGGCAACTGTCGCAGCTGGGTAGCAAGGTGGCTTACCTGCTACAGCTCACCTTGTCTGATAAGCCTGTACTCTGCCTGTTTCCACCTTCCACAGCGAGGACGCGGGGTTGGATTTTGGGAGGCATTAATTTGGACTAATTAACTTTACTTGCCATCCTGGCTCACAATTCAAATTTACCAAAAGATGCCAATTTCAGATATTTAGGATTATATATCAATGTCACTGTTAAATGCCAATTTTTTCCAAGTCGTAAAGTAGTTGAAGTTTTAGTTATTTTAATAGCTGCCAAGTTGGGCCACTTAAAGTCATTTCTGTCCATTTAATGAGAGAAAATAAATTGGGAGAAAATCATCCATGGGAAAAATTCATTCCTGAGAGAAATGTCAATTGTGAGAAATTTGTCCATAAAATGCGAGAAATTCGTCCGAGAGAAATACATCCATAAATTGGGAGAAATTCGTCCAGGAGAGAAATGTCAAATGCAAGAAATCCTCCATAAAATGTGAGAAATATGTCCATAAATTGCGAGAAATTTGTCCATGAGAGAAATTCCAAATGCAAGAAATTGAGCCACAAAACAACAAACTCATCCAAAGACCAAACATCTCTACCGTTATAATCTTATACATTACATGGAATAGTTGACTTACCATTATGGTCTTGCTTGTGTGGCTGCACATCTTGTTGGTAGTTCCACCACAGAAGTCCAGGAAACCGGCCTCTGCTGGATCAATAACTCAGTCTGAAAGATATTAAACACAGAAATTCATAAGGACGTGTTGATGGAACAAGGCCATTTTAAACCTGAGTGTATTATAGTTGATTTACCATTATTAACGATCAGGTGATGTCGTCATGTAGGTAGCCGCCATCGAACAGGAGGACCGGGAGGCTTCTCTCTTTTTTTTTATTTCTCTGCATATATAGTTGTGGTGTATGCCAAGCTTGGCATAACAGTTTTTTAATATATATGCAATTCGATCTAGCAGACAGATTATTTAGTGCATAGGTGAGTGTGTGACCTTCACCGGCCCTCCTTGACCAAGCTATCACACTTTATTTAAAACTAACAAACAAGTTCTATCAAGGAGGGCTAAACACCTGAACAACAACACAAACACACAGACGAGTAGTGGCAGTAATAACCAGTAATAACCAGTGTAGTGGTTTAATCTGTGAAACACCAAAGAGGCTAAAACCCTACGACACAACAGACCAGGACAAACAACAACACAAACAAGCAGTGACCGCAATAAACAGTCTAGTGGTTTAATATGTGAAGTTTCATGCATCAAATCCAGATCCCCAGAGTCCTGATCCCCCTGAGAACACCCAGCTCTAAGTGGTGGTGAAGGCCTCAAACACTGCTCCAGCAACCTCAGAGACCCAGATCACTGCTTAAGATCGGATCGCAATTGTAGCTGGTGTGTCGGGCTGGGACCTAAACACAGAACCTTACCAAAGCACAGGGACCCCTCCAAGCCACACGGCTGGGCGGCACAACCCAGACGGAAAGACACCCAGGATGTGCAGAGCCCCAGGGGGACAGAGGAGAACCAGGACAATGGACGAGCCCAGGAGCCACATGCACCACCGGAGCAGACAAGCAGACTAGGAGGCTTCAACTGTGTGTACATAGGGTGGAGTTGTATTTTGTGCTGCCAGTAACATCAGCTACTAACTCTGGCCATTGAAGATGAAGATGAGTTTGACGTTAACTGACTAAATATCAACTTACCTTCATCTCCATGAGACTGCTGCTTCCTTCTCACAGGTGGTTGTGCAAGAAATTCCTCCATAAAATGCGAGAAATTCATCCATGAGAGAAATGTCAGATGTGACAAATGGAGCCATAAAATGAAATTTATCCATAAAATATTTGTCCAAATGTAAATCTACTCTACCCAGCGTACAGCTGAAGCATAACAATTAAAAGTTGTCACCATATTGTGGTGATTTGAATTGTAGGGAGTGTGTGTGTGTGTGTAGCAGCAGCAGCACATGTATCTCAAGTAAAACACGCAGCATAGCATATTGTAGCATCCATGCTAACATCTCAGCAGTAACAAGCCATGCCAACACCTGCTAAACATGCAGCACCAACAAGCTGGCTAACATGTTAACATGCATGCCCACACCTGAACACGCCATCATTTCAATTCAGCCATTAACAGATCAAACTGAATTTTAAGTTCATCATTTCCAGCAGCAACAAAACTCACAATATTAAAACCATGTGCAGCTTAGCATGACGCACAAACACACTGCAACGTCTTAACATACAAATATCAGCAACATAGCACATACACAGCAAAACGGTTAAAATAAGTTTCTAACCTTTGTCTTCGGTGATGCTCTGATGATTTTCACCTGTTGGTCTTGGTTTGTGTGTGTGTGTGTGTATGTGTGTGCGTGTGTCGCAAAAGCATTGAAAACATTTTAAAATCTCCAAGCAGCAACACAACGAACAACATTAAAGTTAGCACACAGCTAAGCATGCTACACAGCAGCAGTGGCAAAGCCGCAACTGACCTGCTAGCATCAACAAGTTTGCTAACGTTAGCATGCATGCTAACCAAGACCAAACACGGAAACTCAAACAAACAACAACTTAAGAGTTCAACAACCACAAAACCACAACCATAACGGCATCATGACCAGGACCAACATACATGTTAAAGCTAAGAGCAGCCAGCAGCAAAGTGACGTGTAGCATGTTTTCTACCTGTGCAAACAAGCTAGGTGCGCGTGAGCGACAACGCCATTCAAGCTGTATTTAGAAGGTTGGACCCTACCATGACGTATTCATAAGAACTTCTTCACAAAACTCACTTCCAAACTATTAATCAACTCTAATAAAAAATAAATCTAACTAAAATTAAATAAGAGTAATTTCTAAATCTCGCCAGAGCTGGATAAATTGTAAATGTATTTGACCAAGTTTATTGATTACGTATATGTTTGACTCTGTTGGTTTAGTCCATACCGCCAGTCAGCAGAGGGGCGGGGCCAGTCAGCAGAGGGGCGGGGCCAGGAGAAAACGCCTTCAAGTTGCTGTAAAACCGAAATATCACAAATAAACTGACTTTGATGAAGTTAAAGTGTAGAAACAACAAAGAGCAGAGAGAAATTGAGGATTTAGAGTTTTGGTGTTCAAAGTACAGTAACTGATTACATATGATTTATCACAAAAAGAGTAAAATTACTGTTAACCCTCCTGTCCTAAAAAAATGACCCGTTACTGTGTTTAACAGTAGAGAAAAACCCCAAATTATTTTTTTTCAGTATGAAATTCAATTACTTTGTCTGAAGTGACCCTTGCATTAGAAAAATTGAAACACTGTCCATTTTTATATTTTTATAAAAGCTGCACACCATCAGGGTACGAAGCTTGTCTCTGGGTCATTTTTGACCCGTCAGTTATAAAATCATTTACAGACAAATTGAAGTAAAAATAAATGACTTACAGCAACTATACATGCACACATACATGTATAGCTTCAAATGGAGGTCCAGTATTTTACTCCCCCATTCACTCTCACACACACGTACACACACACACACACACACAGTGAAAGAGGGAATGTGTGTGTGCTTATGCTTGAACAAAAACTTTCTCGTGTATTTACAACGTTGTCTTCTCCCTCCATCCCACACCTGACTCTGTTCTCGCGGGAATACTGTGTTTTTCCACAAGAAACACACCACACACACACACAAAATCATCCTGTAGATGACCAACATGGAGGATTTCCACAAATATGAAGAAGACTGGAAGAGGATGGATGCAGTAGATCTGCAGGCCTGCGGCTTGGTTGGTGTTTTTCGGTCCAGAGATCAGGCTACAGTACATCTAGTCTTTGGGATGCCACAATGCCTCTGAAGGTGTTTCACACTTTTTCAAGAATGATCAGATTTGACAGTCGTGAGTTGAGACCCGCGAGATGTGTATATATAAATTATAAAAACATAATTTAATGATTCTGACCATCTCTAGGTTGGCAGAGAAGGCCTTGCTGGCCCTGGCAGTCAGGGTCAGCAAGGCCTTCTCTGCCTTCTTAATTTGCATTTTTTTTTCCCTCAGACGAGCTTGTTGATTATTCTAAAGACTAAGCTTTATCAAAGTTACTCACTACTCAAGTAATCTTTTTAATAGATNTGTTGATTATTCTAAAGACTAAGCTTTATCAAAGTTACTCACTACTCAAGTAATCTTTTTAATAGATGTTTTCTTACTCTCACTCAAGTAATTATTTTGGTGACTACTCTTAATACTTTTTTTTGAGTAGTTTCTGGCTGCGCTACACACCTCTGTTAATTAGTGAGTCAGCAGCTTATGGATGCTGCAGGAGAAAGATGCAGCAACAAATCAAGACAGCAGGTGGCAGTATAACCTCATTATAGTGATAAGACTACAGGTTATCACATCAGTATTTACGTTTTTTTTTTTCTTTTTTTTTGGAGATTTTTTTTGGGTATAAAAAATCTTAGCATGAAATACTTGACATAGGCAGATTTTTCATTTTATTAAAAAAGAACAAAAAAGATGAAAGCAGTTTAATTTACAATTATCAATTCTTAAATATTGGCATTTCACACATCTCATTCATCATTGGCAATGTGCAAAAATATGGCAATAACATAAAAATTTATAAAATAATATATGTTACATGAACTCATAATGAACTGCGTAATGTAGGAATATTAACAAAACTTGATTTTTTTTTTCCAACCAGAAAGTTAAGACAAGAAATGATGAAACAGGAAGTTGCAGCAAGCACAAAAAATCCAGCTTTGGGTCAGGCGACTTCTCGTAACACCGCGAGAAAAATCAAACGCAAACTCAAGATCTTATTTGCATATTTTTGTTCATTAAGACTCATCGTGATCTTCTTTTCCATTTCTGCCAGGAAAGTCATATTTCCATCTCACCAAAAAACAGAATGGTTTTCAGAGCTCTTTGTCCTTTAGCATCATCAGATCACATTATTTTGTGTTATAATATTGCTTACGGCTGCATAAACTCATAAATTCACAGATTTAAAATGGACAAACACAAAAATCTTATGCAAAAACTGGTTAACTGAAATACAAAACCGTAAAATGCAGAAGTAACAACAGAGAACTGCAGGACAGTCATGAGATACGACTTGCAAAACGTCATATTTAATCCTCTGGATATGTTCATATGTTCTGAAAAAAAAAAAAAAAAANAAAAAAAAAAAAAAAACTAACTGCTTTACAAACTGAATGATTTAGGATCATACAGATGAAAGTAATTTGAGTTCCTTGAAATTTCTAAACAAAATAGTTATCTCTTTCAAACGTATTGGAAACATCCCGATTTTTATCATCTGTTTTTACTGAAATTGTGATTAAAAACATATTTCACAGCAGACAAAGCTCACATTAAAACGACTCTGAAGTTTTCATAGACGACACAGCAAATCAGCATCGAACAGCTTTTTGTCACGTACATTATGAGCAGTGATGACACGAAACAACGAAGATCTGAAGGATGGAGACGTTTTCAACATTTATTCATGGCTCACGTGATGGAAACATAAATGTCAAGTTCTACTCTAACAGCATGTCAGTTTTATCTTTATTTCAGCCTTTACAGAGAAGAAACAGTTTACATGTCCGTTTGTACATTTCAACCTTTTTTCCTACAAAAATGCTCCAAGTCAGACGTTATCTGGCATACAAATGTAGAAATGTTTCTAACGGAGGAGTTTTGTTTTCAGTTTCAATCAGGACCAAAAAGCTGATAAAAGCTTCCGAAGAAGGTTTATTAAATAATTACACTGATTGAATTTAGCGGATCTCAGTTTGTCTTTGACGACGGAACCGCTTGACTCCGTCGGGCAAAAAGTTTCCGCTGGTGCTCAGGTAAGACGTGAAACGTTTCCAGCTACAGATTAAGAGAAAACCTCGTTTATCTCAGCTTGGTGACGTTCTCCAGTCAATCGCATCTCTGTGGATCTTCTGCAGGTCGGCAGATGATCGTCTTCGTCTTTAGTAGCGGCTCTGATGCTCGTAGTGCCACCGGTTAAAATCGATGTTAAATGCCACGATGCTGCCGGAGGCCATGCCAGTGATCAACGTCCTGCAGAACAACATGATCACCAAAAAATAAGCTGAAAACACACACTGAGTACAGTAAAACAGAAACAAGATGACTGGTTTTACTAATTTGTCTATTTTCTTACATCAAATGTACGACGGCGTGTTAGTACGGAGGCCCTAAAGGGATATGGGAAGGAAAAAAAAAACAGTCCTTTTGTGAGATGACAAGTGAGCTCAACCCAAACAGTGAATGTCTTTATATTGTAGTCCAAGCTCAAAGTAAAACTCGACAAATCACTCCACTGTTGCCTAGCAACGGTGCATTAGAGCAACCTGGATACTGTTGCACTTCCACTCAATGAAGGGTCAAGTTTTGCAGTTTTGTGTTATCTCACAATACTTTTGGTGAGGTAACGTAAAACTTTGTTGAGGTAACGCAAAAGGACTCTCTAGTTATTTACTTCCACAGATTTTTTTTTTCTCCCATGTCCCCTTAGGGCCATATTAAGGCCATAATAGATGAAGAAAAAAAACCAGAAAGGGCAGGGGGAATATTCTGAGAAAAAACTTGCAAATTTGTGCGATTAAAGTCAGAAAAATCCCGAGTAAAGGGAAACAGCATTTACAGACGCTCACAGAAATCATGCTTCATGATTTGGATGAAGCAGGAACTTTTTTCCATCAAGAACTTCAGCAAAATGAACAGCAGCAGGATCTGGCTGCTTACGTCCACCGGCGATTCAACGGCGATTTGTGTCGCAACAGGACGTAGTAAGACAGATACTAAAATGTATTAGTCCGCTGCGTGTAGTAATCAGATGAGACAACTTGCTGCATCCTACCTTTCCGAAAACAAATCCGAGTGTTTTTCTCGCAAATTTTTTTCACAAATTTCTGAGGTTTTAAACTCACAATTTTGATAATAGATTGAAAAAAATTATTCTGAGGAAAAACTTGTGAGTTTTAAAAAAAATTTTAAACTCGCAAATTTTTGTGTTTTTTTCTGCTGCAAATTTGTGAATTTTTTTTCTCAAAATATTACTCCCCCCCCCCGNCCCCCCCCCCAGTCTTTTTTAAAAATAAAATCTATAGTGGTCCTAATATGCCGTCGTACAAAAGCGTCTTTATATTGTTGCAAATGATGATTTCCTTGCGTATGAACAGTTTGTTAAAAGGTGAATGAAGCGAGCGCAGCAGGTCAGCGGAGGCCGCAACTGTAAATCATCGAGTTCCTCTGACAGCTTTAAAGGACCGTTGGGTCGAGTCCCTTTGCCCTCGCGTCCACGGCCGCCTGGTATGTAGGAAAGCAGCTGATTTCACGGGTCGACTCGACGCCCCGAGGCCTGAAACGCCGCCACACAGTGAACAGAGCTGCAGCAGAACGGCTGTTACCTCATGTCAGCCTCGGGAGGAAAAAGTCCCTCATTTTTAAATCTCTCAGTGAATCAGGCGTTTCCGTGGAAACTTTAATGCTGCATGTTTACAGTTAAAGCAGCAGTCTGCTATTGTTAAAGGAGTATACATGTTTGAGCCCAATATGTTACGACCATTTCTCAAAATATACTACTTTAGCAGTAAATTTCAGATTGTTTTTCCTACCTTACAGGCTGTCATTGGCTTCAGTTCATTCCTGTACGCTATTAAAATCTATCTACTTGTAGAGACTTGAAACATGTTTGAGATAAATAATCCATCACACTATTAGGTTTTTGTGAAATAACTTTATTTAACGATCAACACAGAGCTGCATGGAAGCGTGTCTCCGCCAGGAAATATAGTCCCAGGACTATCGAGAAATTTAAACGACTGTGTCTTACATAATCATGCATAAGTGTTAAAAGGTGAAATGTTGAATTTTAAGGTGCGTGTATCACCAGAACATTTGATTTTGAAAGATTAGAGGATTTGAAAAAAATAACAGAAAAATTAAAATACAGTTTTATGTTTTGGAAATTGTTTGTATATTATATACATATATTTATTTATATATTAACTAGTGCAGTTTCCGTTCAAAACGTGCATGTTTGGACCGGGCCGGACTTTATAGTGAGCGCCGCAGCCTGTCATCATTTAGTTCTGTACGTCCTCTGAGCTAGCTTTGTTTGCTGTACGGAGTCAGGTTGAGACTGCGTGGCGCTGGACCAGAGCGTATCCTGCCGCACGACCTACTTTTTATCAGCACTGCTCAATTTGAGAACCGCTCATCCAAAAAACTTCACGTGACGCTGCACATCTTTGGGTCCTGAGCAATAAACCTGCAGCTTCATACATGACGGGTTCTAGAGATGTTGGTACCACAGACAGAGATTTCTGTCTTTATAGATGGATTATATATGACTAATATAATGCAGGTTGTATATATTGGGCTCAAACATGCATGATCGCCGGTATGGTCCTTTAAGCAACACAGCTCACTAGTGGAGGAGGTAGAAGGAGGAAAAAGTCCCTCATTTTAAAATATCTGAGTGATTTGTTAATCAGGCGTGTCGGTAGAACATATGGAGCTAAATTTGAGTGTTTTAGGCCTTTTTTGTGTTTTATATTTACAGTAGAAGTCTGCTATTATTAAACGTAGCTTTCTATCCTCTTCAGTTCATCCTGATGCTGATAAGGTTGAGAACCGCCTTTGTTTTGGCCAATCGGAGGACTGATGTTTGGCCTGTGGGAGCGAGCAGCAACGTGAACGCTCAGGGTCACATGATGACCTTAGGCTTTTAGTCAGACGTCTCTGCTGCAGGGTTTAGGAGCTACATCCTAAAATTTATATCTCAATACACGCTGAAATCTGGATGACAATGTCACGGTTAGGGGTGCAAGTAATTGATTAATTATTTACTGATAAGAATTTAACCGTTCAAAATAACAATCATGCCGATATCATAGATTGTGTCTTATTTAACTCTTCATCTTTTGTCTCTCTATCTTCTGAGTTGGACACAGGAGTGCTAATGCCAGAAAAATGAGTTTGGATTTATTTTCTGAAAGATCTGGACTTCGAGCCATCTTTCTGAAATCCTGTATTTGTCTTTGTACGTTATTATGTTAGTACAGAATCAGATGGTGAGACACAGCTAATAATCAGCTTCCTCCATTTTGGACGACAGTTCCCTCCGTCCTGTCAGAAGTCAGCAGGATGAAGACGCTTGTGATTGGGAAGACGTGAATTTGTGAAAACATCGTGGCGATTTTTTATTTTGCCACCGCACGAATTTAGTTCACCCTCGATTCCAGCGAATCCACTATTCGCACGAATTACATTGAAATGAATTAATTTCGCCGTAAAAAGTGCGAATGTGACCGCGGCGTTATGACGTAACAAGTAACTTTGTGATGTCATCAGGGTCAGTTTTGCTGAGTTTGTACAGAATCCTCTACAGCCACACAAGCGTTTATTCATTTTTCACGTGCTGAAGTGTATCTCCATGACCAACAAACTGAATTTGATGCGGGAAAAAAAAAGTGGACTGCCCTTTAAATCAGAATCGTCGCCCTTTAAAAAGGAAACAAGAGGCTGACAAATCAGAAAACGTCATGAAAACAGTAGCAGTGTAAATGTACATCCTTCGCTTGCTCGTGTGTCTGACCTTTGATCATGTGACAGGTCCATGGCTCGGACGCCGGCGTCGCAGCCCGGGTAGACATAGAGCTTTTTGAAGTCACAGGCCTGCCACACCTCCACCACGCCATTGTCTCCGCCCGTCACCAGGTTGTGGCCGTCGCTGCTCAGGAGAATGGCCTAAAGATGGAGGCACGTCCGCTTTCAGCTTACGTTTTATGGTTGCGCCTTTAGGAAATCATGTCAGATTTTTGTTGCTAAACAAAGATGCGACTTTCGCTGTCGGACTCGGCTTACCCTGGAGGAATCGTTGACCTCCATCTGTACCAGCAATTTTCCGTTAATGCTGAAGTTGCAGAAGCGGCCCCGCTCGTAATAGATGATGCAGTGGCCCTCGCTGGACACGGAGATGAGGCGGGGGCTCCGGCAGCTGTCCGGCCCCTCCAGAGCCCGCAGCAGATCCCCCGTGATGGTGTGGACCAGACACAGACCCTCTGAAAAACACACAACTTAAGAACACACTCTAAAACAGAAGAACATTCAGACTACATAGATACTTTTTTTTTTTTTTTTTTTNTTTTTTTTTTTTTTTTTTGACTAAACGGAACTTTAATGACTCAATCAGCAATGCTAACTTTTTTTAAAATTTGTTTTTATTGCGATAGCAACAGAGTGAACAGAGAAATTCCAAAGAGACAAACAATAATTACATATGGTAGAAATCAAATACGTTATGGTGGAGAAAATAGTTAAATAATAGGGTAAGATGTGATGTTACACTTTTTTTTTTTTAATAATTTCAGCGGTCGAGCCTTAAAGGACCATACCGGCAATTGTGCATGTTTGAGCCCAAATATAAATATAAACGATCCCATATACGTTACTAACAACCAATTTCCAAAACATAAAACCGTATTTTAGTTTTTCTGTTATTTTTTTCAAAACACCTAATCTTTCAAAATCAAATGTTCAGGTGAGATACACACCTTAAATTTCAACATGTTGCCTGGACAATTATTATGCGCAATTATGAAGGTACAGTCATTTTCATTTCTCTGTAAAAGTTGTCTTTTCTTGGGACTATATTTCCTGGTGGAGAAATACATCGTCTTCCATGTAACTCCACATCAAATTGGTTGAATAAAGTCACTTCAACAAAAAGAACTTAAAGGACCATACCACCCATTTTGCATGTTTGAGCTGAAATATGGTTTTATCCTTTGGGAAATGATTGTCAGTAATGTTACATGTATGAAAATTGAATATATTAGGCTCAAACATGCAAAATGGGTGGCACAGTCCTTTAACATGTTGTTCACTGTGATCGATTCTCAAATCTCAGATCTAAAATGTGTTTCAAGTCTCTACAAGTTGATTTTAACAGCATACTGGAATGAAATTAAACAAGTGGCAGTCTGGAAGGTAGGAAAAACAATTCAGAAATTTACCGCTGAAGTCGTATATTTTGTGAAGTGGGTTTCAGTAACTTAACGTGTATACTGACTGTATATGTTGGGCTCAAACATGCAGGATTGCTGGTATACTGTGCAACTGAGCTGAGTTTACTGCTCATCCTTGGCAGCCTGACAGCTGTAGAGTTGAGGCAAAGCGTCTCAGTGAAAACCACCATTATGCATCAGCTGGTTTTTTTTTTTTAATAAAATAAGAAAATTATTTCTTCAGTTGTGAGCGTGCTGCAGNCCATTATGCATCAGCTGGTTTTTTTTTTTTTAATAAAATAAGAAAATTATTTCTTCAGTTGTGAGCGTGCTGCAGGGAGGATCCATGTTTCACAGCATCAGCTGGCTTTGATTTCTGGCCCAGAGACTTCCTGTGTGGATCCGTCGTGTTTCCTCCACATCCCAAACACATGCAACGAGAATAAAAATCAGTTTTTTTTTTCCTGTAAACGTGTGACCCGTCCAGTTTATAGGATCATTGCACCATCCATAATCCAGAATAGTTATTTATACGGTTTTCTTATTTAGATGGTTTTCTTCTTATTTCCTATTTTCTCTTGTTTCTATGAACTATTTTATTCTGTTTCTTATATTTGGATTGTTTTATGGTTTTCTTCTTGTTTACTATTTTATATCTCTCATATATATTTTAAAGGACCATACCACCCATTTTGCATGTTTGAGCCTAATATATTCAGTTTTCATACATGT
>VXCM01008458.1:0-17018 GCA_014773175.1 Lucifuga dentata
TTGTGCTTTACATTATTACTGCCATAGTTTCCACTAAACTTACAAATAAACACATCCTAGACTCCCAAGAAATCGAAATTATTTGAACAATCCTGCCCGCAATCATCCTCATTCTAATTGCCCTTCCCTCGCTACGTATTCTCTACCTAATAGACGAAATTAATGACCCCCACCTCACAATTAAAGCAATAGGGCACCAATGATACTGAAGCTATGAATACACCGATTACGAAGACCTCAGCTTTGACTCCTACATAATCCCCACTCAAGACCTCACCCCCGGCCAATTCCGCCTCCTAGAAACTGACCATCGAATAGTAATTCCTATCGAATCCCCCATCCGCATATTAGTGTCAGCCGAAGACGTCCTCCACTCCTGAGCAGTCCCCTCTCTCGGTATTAAGATAGACGCAGTACCCGGCCGACTTAACCAAACAGCCTTTATCGCATCCCGTCCTGGAGTATTCTATGGCCAATGCTCAGAAATCTGCGGGGCTAACCACAGTTTTATACCCATTGTCATCGAAGCCATCCCATTAGAGCACTTCGAAAACTGATCTTCAACAATACTTCAAGACGCCTCGCTAAGAAGCTAACAAGACACAGCATTAGCCTTTTAAGCTAAAGATCGGTGACCCCTAACCACCCTTAGCGACATGCCCCAACTTAACCCCTCCCCCTGACTCGCCATCCTAGTCTTCTCATGACTAGTCTTCACAACCGTAATCCCCTTAAAAATCCTAGCCCACACCTTCCCCAACGAACCAGCCTCACAAAATGTGAAAACCCCAAAAACAGAACCCTGAAACTGGCCATGACTTTAAGCTTCTTCGACCAATTCATGAGCCCCACATTACTTGGCATCCCTTTAATAGCCCTCGCCCTCTCCCTCCCATGACTTCTCTTTCCCGCACCCACAACCCGTTGACTAAATAACCGTCTATTAACCCTGCAAAACTGACTTATTAGCCAATTTACCCAACAACTTCTCCTCCCCATCAACCTAGAAGGACACAAATGGGCCATCCTACTAACCTCCCTTATAACCTTTCTTATTACCTTAAATATGCTAGGACTTCTCCCATATACATTCACCCCTACCACACAACTATCCTTAAATATAGGTCTTGCAATGCCTCTCTGACTAGCAACCGTAATTATCGGCATACGAAACCAACCCACTCATGCACTAGGCCACCTTCTCCCAGAAGGAACTCCTACCCCCCTGATCCCAATCCTAGTCATCATCGAGACTATCAGCCTATTCATCCGACCATTAGCACTAGGAGTACGACTTACAGCCAATCTAACAGCAGGTCACCTTCTCATCCAACTTATTGCAACAGCCACTTTCGTCCTCCTGCCCCTAATACCCACCGTGGCCATTCTAGCCGCCACACTCCTCCTCCTACTAACCCTCCTCGAAATTGCCGTAGCAATAATTCAAGCATACGTATTTGTTCTCCTTTTAAGCCTTTACCTACAAGAAAACACCTAATGGCCCACCAAGCACACGCATACCACATAGTCGACCCCAGCCCCTGGCCCCTTACAGGGGCAACCGCCGCCCTTCTAATAACATCCGGCCTAGCCATTTGATTCCACTTCCACTCCGCAACACTCCTAGAGCTAGGCCTAACCCTTCTCCTTTTAACCATATACCAATGATGACGAGACATTATTCGAGAAGGGACATTTCAAGGACACCACACACCCCCAGTCCAAAAAGGCCTACGATATGGCATAATTCTTTTCATCACCTCAGAAATCTTCTTCTTCCTAGGCTTCTTCTGGGCATTCTACCACTCAAGCCTTGCCCCCACTCCCGAACTTGGAGGTTGCTGACCTCCCACAGGCCTCACCACCCTTGACCCATTTGAAGTCCCCCTCCTCAACACAGCCGTACTCCTGGCCTCTGGGGTCACAGTCACATGGGCCCACCACAGCCTTATAGAAGGGCAACGAAAACAAGCAATCCAGTCCCTAACCCTCACTATCCTCTTAGGGCTCTACTTCACGCTTCTACAAGCCACAGAGTACTATGAAGCTCCCTTTACAATCGCCGACGGAATTTATGGCTCCACATTCTTTGTGGCAACCGGCTTTCACGGCCTACATGTAATTATTGGCTCCACCTTCTTGCTCGCATGCCTACTCCGCCAAATCCAATACCACTTCACATCAGAACACCACTTTGGCTTCGAAGCAGCCGCATGATACTGACACTTTGTAGATGTAGTCTGACTATTCCTGTACATCTCCATTTACTGATGAGGATCTTAGTCTTTTTAATATAAAAAAGTATAAATGACTTCCAATCACTCAGTCTTGGTTAAAATCCAAGAAAAGACAATGAACCTAACTACGACTGTAATCACCATCACCCTCCTCCTCTCTGCCGTCCTGGCCACCCTATCCTTCTGACTCCCCCAAATGGCCCCCGACCATGAAAAACTATCCCCCTATGAATGCGGATTTGACCCCGTCGGCTCAGCCCGCCTGCCATTCTCCCTCCGATTCTTCCTAATCGCCATTCTCTTTCTCCTTTTTGACCTAGAAATCGCCCTGCTTCTACCCATTCCCTGAGCAAATCAACTACCCTCTCCAACCACCACGCTCATCTGAACTGTTATTATCCTTCTCCTCCTCACCCTTGGCCTTATATACGAATGAGCGCAAGGAGGCTTAGAATGAGCAGAATAGATAATTAGTCTAACACAAAACATTTGATTTCGACTCAAAAGCCTGTGGTTTAAGTCCACAATTATCTAATGACCCCTACTCACTTTGCCTTCTCATCAGCCTTTACCCTCGGCCTAACCGGACTAGCATTCCACCGCACCCACCTTCTCTCTGCCTTACTATGCCTGGAGGGAATAATACTATCCCTATTTATCGCCCTCTCACTCTGAACCCTGCAACTAAATACAACAGCATACTCAACCTCCCCCATACTCCTACTAGCCTTCTCTGCATGCGAAGCCAGCACAGGTCTCGCCCTTCTGGTAGCCACCGCCCGAACTCACGGAACAGACCGCCTACAAAGCTTAAACCTTCTTCAATGTTAAAAATTCTCCTCCCTACACTCATGCTCGTCCCAACAACATGGCTCACCCATATCAAATGACTTTGACCAACAACCCTGGCCCATAGCCTAATTATTGCCCTTGTTAGCCTCTCCTGACTAAAGACCCCTATAGAAACCGGCTGATCCTCCCTCAACCTATTTATGGCTACTGACCCTCTATCAACCCCACTTTTAATCCTCACCTGCTGACTTCTGCCACTCATGATCTTAGCAAGCCAAAATCACACTGCATCAGAACCAATTAACCGACAACGAATATTCATCACCCTTTTAATTTCATTACAATTCTTTCTAGTCCTAGCCTTTAGTGCCACAGAGGTCATTATATTTTACGTAATATTTGAAGCCACCCTTATCCCCACCCTTATCATCATTACCCGCTGAGGCAACCAAACCGAACGCCTAAACGCAGGCACTTACTTTCTATTTTACACTCTAGCAAGCTCCCTCCCACTGCTGGTCGCCCTCCTCCTCCTNCAGGCACTTACTTTCTATTTTACACTCTAGCAAGCTCCCTCCCACTGCTGGTCGCCCTCCTCCTCCTCCAAAATGACACAGGCTCCCTATCCCTCCTAACCCTCCCCTACACACACACACACACACACACACACACACACACACNCCTCCTCCTCCAAAATGACACAGGCTCCCTATCCCTCCTAACCCTCCCCTACACCAAAACCATTCACTTACACACCTACGCAGACAAACTATGATGAGCCGGCTGTTTACTAGCTTTCCTAGTCAAAATACCACTCTACGGCGTCCACCTTTGACTCCCCAAAGCCCACGTTGAAGCACCAATCGCAGGCTCAATAGTCCTTGCCGCAGTACTCCTAAAGCTAGGGGGTTACGGAATAATACGAATAATAATTGTACTTGAGCCCCTGTCAAAAGAATTAAGCTACCCCTTCATCATTCTTGCTCTCTGGGGTATTATCATAACAAGCTCCATCTGCCTCCGACAAACAGACCTCAAATCGCTAATCGCCTACTCATCAGTCAGCCACATAGGCTTAGTCACAGGGGCTATTTTAATTCAAACCCCTTGAGCCTTCACAGGAGCTCTAATTCTCATAATCGCCCATGGACTAACATCATCCGCCCTCTTCTGTCTCGCAAACACAAACTACGAACGAACCCATAGCCGAACCATAATCCTTGCACGAGGATTACAAATGGCCCTCCCCCTCATATCCACCTGATGACTCCTTAGCTCCTTAGCTAACCTGGCCCTTCCACCCCTCCCTAATCTCATAGGAGAACTAATAATCATCACATCCCTATTCTCCTGGTCCCCATGAACCCTCCTCCTCACGGGCATCGGTACCCTTATCACAGCCAGCTACTCACTCTTCATATTCCTCATGACCCAACGAGGAAACTTAACTACCCACCTAGCCCCCCTACCCCCCACCCACTCCCGAGAACACCTCCTACTAACCCTCCACCTACTACCCCTCCTCCTACTCATCCTGAAACCCGAACTAATCTGAGGTTGAACCTCATGTAGACATAGTTTAACAAAAACATTAGATTGTGATTCTAAAAATAGAGGTTAAACCCCTCTTGTCCACCGAGAGAGGCAAGACCGCAACGAACACTGCTAATTTTCGTCACCCTTGTTAAATTCCAGGGCTCACTCGCACTGCTCCTAAAGGATAACAGCTAATCCATTGGTCTTAGGAACCAAAAACTCTTGGTGCAAATCCAAGTAGTAGCTATGCACCCTACCGCCCTAACAATAACATCCACCCTTATCATCATCTTCGCATTATTACTCCACCCCCTCATCCCAACACTCAACCCTAAGCCACAAGACAACTCATGAGCCACCACCCACGTCAAAACCGCAGTAAAAATAGCCTTCTCCACCAGCCTCCTGCCCCTCTTCCTATTCCTTAACGAAGGAGTAGAAACAATTGCTACCAATTGAACTTGGATAGCCACCAACACCTTTGACGTAAACATCAGCTTTAAATTTGACCATTACTCAATTATTTTTACCCCTATTGCCCTCTACGTCACCTGATCCATCCTAGAATTTGCATCCTGGTACATACACTCCGACCCCAATATAAACCAATTCTTCAAATACCTCTTAATCTTTCTCATCGCCATAATCATCCTTACCTCAGCCAATAACATATTCCAACTCTTTATTGGCTGAGAAGGTGTAGGAATCATATCGTTCCTCCTCATCGGCTGATGATACGGCCGGACAGACGCTAACACCGCCGCCCTACAAGCAGTAATTTATAACCGAACAGGTGACATTGGCCTAATTTTAGCAATAGCATGATTCGCAACCAACCTCTCCTCCTGAGAAATACAACAAATATTCTCAACCGCTGACAACCAAAACATAACCCTCCCCCTCCTCGGCCTAATCCTGGCCGCAACCGGAAAATCCGCACAATTCGGCCTCCACCCCTGGCTTCCCTCCGCCATAGAAGGCCCCACTCCAGTTTCCGCCCTACTACACTCCAGCACAATAGTTGTCGCAGGCATCTTTCTACTAATTCGACTCAGCCCACTAATAAACAACAACCAAACCGCCCTTACAACTTGCCTCTGCCTGGGCGCTCTCACAACCCTATTCACCGCCACCTGCGCCCTCACCCAGAACGACATCAAAAAAATCATTGCTTTTTCAACATCTAGCCAACTAGGCCTTATAATAGTAACAATTGGCCTAAATCAACCACAACTAGCATTCTTACATATCTGTACCCACGCCTTCTTTAAAGCCATACTCTTCCTATGCTCCGGCTCCATCATTCATAACCTTAATAACGAACAAGACATCCGAAAAATGGGAGGCATACACCACCTTCTCCCCCTCACATCCTCCTGCTTAACAATTGGAAGCCTAGCTCTAACAGGTACCCCTTTCCTCGCCGGATTTTTTTCTAAAGATGCTATTATTGAAGCCCTTAACACATCCCACCTAAACGCCTGAGCCCTCACCCTGACCCTTCTAGCCACCTCTTTTACAGCCGCCTACAGCCTACGCATTATCCTCTTTATCTCCACAGGACAACCCCGATTCAACCCCCTTTCACCTATTAATGAAAACAACCCAACCATTATCAACCCAATCAAACGCCTAGCATGGGGCAGCATCATCGCCGGCCTTGTTATCACTACTAACATAACACCCCTAAAAACACCAGTAATATCTATACCCCCCCTCCTTAAATCCGCCGCCCTACTAGTAACAATTCTTGGCCTCCTTACCGCCATAGAACTAGCAACCGCAACAACCAAACAAATTAAAATCACCCCTAAACTTAACCCCCATCACTTCTCCAACATACTAGGCTTCTTCCCAACAACCTTCCACCGCCTCGCACCCAAACTTAACTTAACCTTAGGCCAAATAATCGCCAGCCAAATAATAGACCAAACATGATTAGAAAAATCAGGCCCAAAAGCAATTCAACATCTTAACACCCCCTTAATTACCATTACAAGCAACCTCCAACAAGGAATAATCAAAACATACCTCACACTATTTCTCCTCACACTCGCCCTCGCCACTCTTCTAGCCGCACTCTAACTGCTCGAATAGCCCCCCGAGCAAGCCCCCGAGTCAACTCCAACACCACAAACAATGTTAAAAGCAAAACCCAAGCACCAACTACGAGCATCCAACCCCCAAACGAATATATTAATGCAACCCCTCCTATATCCCCCCGAAACATAGAAAACACCCCCAACTCATCAACAGGCACTCAAGACACCTCATACCAGTCACCCCAAAACAAACCAGACATAAAAACAACACCCAACAAATACACCCCCACATAAAACATAACCGGACGACTTCCCCAGCTCTCGGGATAAGGTTCAGCAGCTAAGGCTGCTGAANCACATAAAACATAACCGGACGACTTCCCCAGCTCTCGGGATAAGGTTCAGCAGCTAAGGCTGCTGAATAAGCAAACACCACTAACATTCCCCCTAAATAGATTAAAAATAGCACTAAAGACAAAAAAGGCCCCCCAAACCCAATCAACACTCCACACCCTATGCCCGCCGCCACCACCAGCCCTAACGCACCAAAATAAGGAGAAGGATTAGAAGCCACCGCCACCAAACCCACAACCAAACCTAATAAAAATAAAGACATAGTATAAGTCATAATTCCTGCCCGGATTCTAACCGAAACCAATGACTCGAAAAACCACCGTTGTCATTCAACTACAAGAACTTTCAATGGCCAGCCTACGAAAAACTCACCCCCTCCTAAAAATTGCAAACAATGCCTTAATCGACCTACCCGCCCCCTCTAACATCTCAACCTGATGAAACTTCGGCTCCCTCCTTACCCTATGCCTAATCGCACAAATCGCCACAGGACTATTCCTAGCAATACACTACACCCCTGATATTACCACTGCCTTTTCATCCATCACCCACATTTCCCGAGATGTAAACTATGGATGGCTAATCCGCAACATACATGCAAACGGCGCATCCTTCTTCTTCATCTGTATCTACATACATATTGCCCGAGGCCTATATTACGGCTCGTACCTCTACAAAGAAACCTGAAATGTGGGCGTTATCTTACTACTCTTAGTCATAATAACCGCCTTCGTTGGTTACGTCCTACCCTGAGGACAAATATCCTTCTGAGCGGCCACCGTAATCACTAACCTCCTATCCGCTATTCCCTATGTAGGAAACACACTCGTTCAATGGATCTGAGGGGGGTTCTCAATCGACAACGCTACCCTCACCCGCTTCTTTGCCTTCCACTTCCTACTCCCCTTCATCATCGCAGCCTTATCTATAGTTCACATCCTATTTCTACACGAAACAGGCTCAAACAACCCAGTCGGCCTAAACTCAGATGCCGATAAAATCTCATTCCACCCATATTTTTCCTACAAAGACCTCCTAGGCTTCGCCATCCTACTCATCATACTTACATCTATTGCCCTCTTTACTCCCGACCTGCTAGGGGACCCCGACAACTTCAACCCCGCTAACCCACTCACCACACCCCCCCACATCAAGCCAGAATGGTACTTCCTCTTCGCATACGCCATTCTTCGCTCTATCCCTAATAAACTAGGAGGAGTTTTAGCCCTACTGGCTTCAATCCTCGTATTAATACTCATTCCAATATTGCACACATCCAAACAACGAAGCCTTACCTTCCGCCCCATCTCCCAATTCCTATTTTGAGTCTTCATTGCAAACATGGTCATCCTTACATGAATTGGAGGAATGCCAGTAGAAAACCCTTACATTATTATCGGACAAATCGCATCCTTCCTCTACTTCCTACTACTGCTCGTCCTCCTACCATTGGCAGGATTACTTGAAAATAAAATGCTTAAATGAACATGCTATGGTAGTTCAACACAGAACGTCGGCCTTGTAAGCCGAATGTTAGAGGTTTGACCCCTCTCCACTGCTCAAAGAAAGAAGATTTTAACTTCCACCCCTAACTCCCAAAGCTAGAATTCTAAACTAAACTATTCTCTGCAACCGGAGATTGCCCCACCAAGGACATATATGTATAATCACCATACATCTATATTAACCATAAACTATATAAAGACATAATATGTATATTCACCATTTCTCGGTACACAACCCTTCTTCTTTGTACTTACATAATACATGATTGGACATAAAGCTGATATCTTATTTATCACATGTTTCATGGCACTCACAATACGAAATTTATTGATTTAACAAATTAACTGTTCCTACAATGTTATACCAGGATTCAACATTCTATTATTCTTCATAAGTTTAACCCAGTAAGAACCGACCAACAGATGATTCTTAATTGCTCACGGTTATTGATGGTCAGGGACAGTTTCATGTGGGGGTCGCACTACTTGAATTATTCCTGGCATTTGGTTCCTTCTTCAGGTATATGAATAGTAATCCCCCATACAAGACTTTCTACCCGTGCATAAGTTAATGGTGGAGTACATATTAACCGTTACCCAGCATGCCGAGCATTCTTTCTAAAGTGCAAGGGGTGTCTTTTTTTGGGTTTCCTTTCACTTGACATTTCACAGTGCATATAATCAGTATTATAAGGTAGTATATTTCTGCTGATATATATAATAGTCAAGCATGTCATTAAACATTACTTATACTTTGCATATTTCGATTTCATGAGCATAAAGTATGTATTACTACCCCTGACTTATCTATAATGCCCCGTTTTTGCGCGTTAAACCCCCCCAACCCCCCCAACACTCCTGAGATTACTATCATCCTTAAACCCCCCGGAAACAGGATAAACCCCGAGTAGTGTATCTTACACCTAATTTACATCTCTTTACATTATTTCAATAATGCACATATGCTAATGTAGCTTAATTAAAGCATAACACTGAAGATGTTAAAATAGGCCCTAGAAAGCCTCACTAGCACAAAGGCTTGGTCCTAACTTTACTATCAACTGTAGCCAAATTTACACATGCAAGTTTCCGCCCCCCCGTGAGAATGCCCTCACCTCCCCACCCGGGAAAGAGGAGCCGGTATCAGGCACCACCTTGGCCCACAACACCTTGCTCAGCCACACCCCCACGGGATTCCAGCAGTGATAAATATTAAGCCATAAGTGCAAACTTGACTTAGTTAAGGCTAACAGAGCCGGTAAAACTCGTGCCAGCCACCGCGGTTATACGAGAGGCCCAAGTTGATAATCATCGGCGTAAAGCGTGGTTAAGGAAACCCTAACACTAAAGTTGAATACCCTCAAAGCTGTTATACGCATACCGAGAAAATGAAGAACTCCTACCAAAGTGACTTTAACCCTCCCCGAACCCACGAAAGCTAAGATACAAACTGGGATTAGATACCCCACTATGCTTAGCCCTAAACACAGATTACCCCTTACAATAACCATCCGCCCGGGTACTACAAGCATTAGCTTAAAACCCAAAGGACTTGGCGGTGCTTTAGACCCCCCTAGAGGAGCCTGTTCTAGAACCGACAACCCCCGTTCAACCTCACCCCTTCTTGCTCTCTCCGCCTATATACCACCGTCGTCAGCTTACCCTATGAAGGCTCAACAGTAAGCAAAATTGGTAAAACCCAAAACGTCAGGTCGAGGTGTAGCGTATGATAGGGAAAGCAATGGGCTACATTTTCTTACACAGAAAACACGAAAAGTGTGCTGAAACGCACACCTAAAGGAGGATTTAGCAGTAAACAGGAAATAGAGTGTCCCGTTGAAACCGGCCCTGAAGCGCGCACACACCGCCCGTCACTCTCCCCCGACCCAAAAACTAAATACTTAATATAACTTACCCACAATAGGGGAGGCAAGTCGTAACATGGTAAGTGTACCGGAAGGTGCGCTTGGTAAACCCAGACTGTAGCTAAGATAGAAAAGCATCTCCTTTACACCGAGAAGTCACCCGTGCAAATCGAGTCACTCTGACACCCAACAGCTAGCCCCCCCCCTTTTTTACAAGCACCATCCATCCATACCCCTTAATAACCCAACCCCCAAACAATAAACCATTTTACCCCCTTAGTATGGGCGACAGAACAGGAAATAAGAGCAATAGAATTAGTACCGCAAGGGAACGCTGAAAGAGAAATGAAACAAGCCAACAAAGTACAAAAAAGCAGAGCTCAACCCTCGTACCTTTCGCATCATGATTTAGCTAGTATCATTTAAGCAAAAAGACCTATAGTTTAACACCCCGAAACTACACGAGCTACTCCGAGGCAGCCTANATCATTTAAGCAAAAAGACCTATAGTTTAACACCCCGAAACTACACGAGCTACTCCGAGGCAGCCTATATAATAGGGCAAACCCGTTTCTGTAGCAAAAGAATGGAAAGAACTCCGAGTAGAGGTGACAAACCTACCGAGTCTAGTTATAGCTGGTTGCCCAAAAAATGAATTGAAGTTCAGCCCCCTAAATTCTCGCCTCAAACCTGCCACGACACCCTCCACGACACCGAGAATCTAGGGGAGTTACTCAAAGGGGGTACAGCCCCTTTGACACAAGACACAACTTTTCTAGGAGGATAAAGATCATTACACCTAAAGGCTAAATATACAGGTGGGCCTAAAAGCAGCCACCCTTACAGACAGCGTTAAAGCTCAAATATGCTAACAAACCTACTATCCAGACAATCACCCTGAATCCCCTCACACCTACTGGGCCACCCCATCCCTATATGGGGGAGACAATGCTAAAACGAGTAATCAGAGGGCCCACACCCCCTCTCCCTGCACAAGTGTAAATCGAAACGGACCCCCCACCGACTATCACCCGGCCTCAAACCAAGAGAGCACTGAATCAAAAACTAAACAACAAGAAGTACACTCACAACATAACCGTTAACCCCACACTGGCGTGCCAACAAGGACAGACTAAAAGAAAAAGAAGGAACTCGGCAAACACAAGCCTCGCCTGTTTACCAAAAACATCGCCTCTTGCAAACAAAACATAAGAGGTCCCGCCTGCCCTGTGACAATAAGTTTAACGGCCGCGGTATTTTGACCGTGCGAAGGTAGCGCAATCACTTGTCCNGCCCTGTGACAATAAGTTTAACGGCCGCGGTATTTTGACCGTGCGAAGGTAGCGCAATCACTTGTCCCTTAAATGGGGACCTGTATGAATGGCACAACGAAGGCTTAACTGTCTCCTCTCTCTGGTCAATGAAATTGATCTCCCCGTGCAGAAGCGGGGATCCTCACATAAGACGAGAAGACCCTACGGAGCTTTAGATACTAAAACAGCCCATGTTAACCCCCCCCCCGGAAAAAACCAAATGGCCCCTGTCCCAATATCTTTGGTTGGGGCGACCGCGGGGTACTATCCAACCCCCACATGGAATGAGAACACCCCTCTCAAAACCAAGAGCCACAGCTCCAAGAATCAGAACATCTGACCTTACAGATCCGGCAAGCCGATCAACGGACCAAGTTACCCTAGGGATAACAGCGCAATCCCCTTTTAGAGCCCATATCGACAAGGGGGCTTACGACCTCGATGTTGGATCAGGATGTCCTAATGGTGCAGTCGCTATTAAGGGTTCGTTTGTTCAACGATTAAAATCCTACGTGATCTGAGTTCAGACCGGAGCAATCCAGGTCAGTTTCTATCTATGATGCGACCTTTTCTAGTACGAAAGGACCGAAAAAGAGAGGCCAATACTAAAAGCACGCCTCCCCCCGACCTACTGAAATCAACTAAAATAAACAAAGGGGCGCCCACTACCCGCCCAAGAGAACGGCATGTTAGAGTGGCAGATCCCGGCTATTGCAAAAGCCCTAAACCCTTTACACGAGGGTTCAAATCCCTCCTCTAACTATGACCCCTACACTAATTACTCATATCATTAACCCACTCACTTATATTGTACCAGTACTACTAGCCATCGCCTTCCTTACCCTACTCGAACGAAAAGTCCTCGGCTACATACAACTACGAAAAGGCCCCAATATTGTTGGACCATATGGCCTCCTTCAACCCATCGCCGATGGTATAAAACTATTCATTAAAGAACCAGTACGACCATCCACTTCCTCCCCTATTCTATTCTTATTCACCCCCATCCTAGCCCTCACACTGGCCCTCACCCTTTGAGCCCCGATACCTATACCGTACCCAATTCTAAACCTAAACCTAGGAGTTTTATTCATTCTAGCCCTCTCAAGCCTAGCAGTCTACTCAATCCTTGGATCGGGCTGAGCCTCTAATTCAAAATATGCCCTCATCGGAGCCCTACGCGCCGTCGCCCAAACTATCTCCTACGAAGTCAGCCTTGGGCTAATCCTACTAAACGCTATCATTTTTACAGGCGGATACACCCTACAAACCTTCAATACCGCACAAGAAAGCGTTTGACTTATCTTTCCCTCATGACCCTTAGCCGCAATATGATACATCTCCACCCTTGCAGAAACCAACCGAGCACCCTTCGACCTTACCGAAGGGGAGTCCGAACTAGTCTCAGGCTTCAATGTAGAATATGCTGGTGGCCCCTTTGCCCTGTTTTTCCTTGCAGAATATGCTAACATCCTTCTCATAAACACCCTCTCCACCATCCTATTCCTCGGAGCCTCGCACATCCCCCCCTTCCCAGAAATCACTGCAATAAACCTAATAACTAAAACCGCCCTCCTCTCAATGATATTCCTCTGAGTGCGGGCCTCCTACCCCCGCTTCCGATACGACCAACTCATGCACCTAATTTGAAAAAACTTCCTCCCCCTAACCCTCGCCCTTGTAATTTGGCACCTAGCCCTCCCAACCACATTTGCTGGCCTACCGCCACAGCCATGGTAGGAGCCATGCCTGAAACTATAGGGTCACTTTGATAGAGTGAAACATAGGGGTTAAAGTCCCCTTGACTCCTTAGAAAAAGGGGATTCGAACCCATCCTTAAGAGATCAAAACTCTTAGTGCCTCCACTACACCACTTTCTAGCAAAGTCAGCTAAAACAAGCTTTTGGGCCCATACCCCAAACATGTTGGTTAAATTCCCTCCTTTGCTAATGAACCCTTTCACCCTAACCACCCTACTACTTGGACTGGGACTAGGAACTACACTCACATTTACAAGCACACACTGGCTACTCGCCTGAATGGGTTTGGAAATCAACACACTAGCAATTATCCCCCTTATATCCCAACACCACCACCCCCGCGCAGTCGAAGCAGCCACTAAATACTTCCTCATCCAGGCCACCGCTGCCGCAATAATCCTATTCGCCAGCACCACTAACGCTTGATTTACCGGACAATGAAACATCCAACAAATATCCCACCCCCTCCCCATTACTATCATCACACTTGCTCTAGCCTTAAAACTAGGCCTAGCCCCCCTACACTCCTGACTCCCCGAAGTCCTCCAAGGATTAGACTTAACCACCGGACTTATCCTCTCAACATGACAAAAACTAGCGCCACTCGCCCTAATCATTCAAACCCCAACAACCAACCCAACAACCCTTACACTACTCGGCCTAATATCCACCCTTATTGGAGGCTGAGGCGGATTAAACCAAACACAACTACGAAAAATCCTCGCCTACTCCTCAATCGCTCATCTCGGATGAATGATACTCGTACTCCAATACAACTCCCCCCTTACCCTTTTAGCCTTAATTACCTACCTAATAATAACAACAGCCCTCTTTCTCTCCCTCAAACTAGTCAAAACCACAAACATTAATTCGCTAGCTACCTCCTGATCTAAAACCCCCACACTTACAGCCCTCTTCCCCCTAATGCTGCTATCCCTAGGTGGCCTCCCCCCTCTCACCGGATTTGCACCTAAATGACTCATCCTCCAAGAACTCACCAAACAAGCCCTCACCCCCACAGCCACTTTCGCCGCCCTCACCGCCCTTCTCAGCCTATATTTCTACCTCCGCCTATCTTACGCCATAACCCTCACTTCCTCACCCAATACACTAACTTCCACCACTCCCTGACGCCTCCTCCCACCACAAAACACTACTCCTTTAGCCCTTATGACAGTCACCACCATCTCCCTCCTTCCACTGACCCCCACACTAACTGCTCTACTGTCCCCCTAGGAGCTTAGGATAACACCACAAACCAAAAGCCTTCAAAGCTTTAAACGGGAGTGAAAATCTCCCAGTTCCTGTAGGACTTGCAGGTACATCACCCCACATCTTCTGCATGCAAAGCAAACACTTTAATTAAGCTAAAGCCCTCCTGGACGAGGGGGCCTCGATCCCCCAACTTCTTAGTTAACAACTAAACGCCCTAGCCAGCGAGCATTCATCCATACTTCTCCGCATTTATTAGACGATGCGGAGAAGCCCTGGCAGGGGCAAACCTGCTTCTCCGGATTTGCAATCCGTCATGATATACACCTCAAGGCTTGGTAAGAAGAGGCTTAAACCTCTGTCTATGGGGCTACAGCCCACCACTTATCTCAGCCACCTTACCTGTGGCAATCCCCCGCTGATTTTTCTCAACAAACCACAAAGACATTGGCACCCTTTACCTAGTATTCGGTGCTTGAGCCGGCATAGTCGGGACAGCATTAAGCCTTCTCATTCGTGCAGAGCTGAGCCAGCCCGGTTCCCTTCTCGGAGATGACCAAATCTACAACGTAATCGTCACAGCCCACGCCTTTATTATAATTTTCTTTATAGTAATACCAATTATGATTGGAGGCTTTGGAAACTGACTAGTACCATTAATAATCGGAGCCCCCGACATGGCATTCCCCCGTATAAACAACATAAGCTTCTGACTCCTCCCCCCATCTTTCCTCCTCCTATTATCCTCCTCAGGCGTTGAAGCCGGAGCTGGCACAGGCTGAACAGTCTACCCGCCCCTGGCGGGTAACCTTGCCCACGCAGGTGCCTCCGTCGACCTAACTATTTTCTCACTACACCTGGCCGGAGCCTCTTCAATCCTAGGAGCTATCAATTTTATCACAACTATTATTAACATAAAACCACCAGCCATCTCCCAATACCAAACACCCCTCTTCGTCTGAGCTATTCTAGTTACCGCCATCCTCCTCCNTTTATTTAAACCAGCATCCATCTCCCAATACCAAACACCCCTCTTCGTCTGAGCTATTCTAGTTACCGCCATCCTCCTCCTCCTCTCCCTCCCCGTACTCGCAGCTGGCATCACCATACTCCTAACAGACCGGAACCTAAANTCCTCCTCCTCTCCCTCCCCGTACTCGCAGCTGGCATCACCATACTCCTAACAGACCGGAACCTAAACACAACATTCTTTGACCCTGCTGGAGGGGGCGACCCAATTCTCTACCAACACCTATTCTGATTCTTTGGTCACCCAGAAGTCTACATTTTAATTCTACCAGGATTTGGTATAATTTCCCACATCGTAGCCTACTACTCGGGCAAAAAAGAACCTTTTGGATACATAGGGATAGTGTGAGCCATAATAGCCATCGGATTCCTAGGATTCATTGTATGAGCCCACCACATATTTACAGTCGGAATAGACATTGACACTCGGGCATATTTCACCTCAGCTACAATAATCATTGCCATCCCAACAGGCGTTAAAGTATTCAGTTGACTAGCCACCCTCCATGGAGGGGCAATCAAATGAGACACACCACTTCTCTGAGCCCTCGGCTTCATTTTCCTGTTCACTGTGGGGGGCCTCACAGGAATTGTCCTAGCCAATTCCTCCCTTGACATTGTCCTTCATGACACATACTACGTAGTCGCCCATTTCCACTACGTACTCTCTATAGGGGCAGTATTTGCAATCATAGCCGCTTTCGTCCACTGATTCCCCCTATTCTCAGGCTACACGCTTCACAATACTTGAACAAAAATCCACTTTAGCGTAATATTCGTGGGAGTCAACCTAACATTCTTTCCACAACATTTCCTGGGCCTAGCAGGCATGCCCCGCCGCTATTCAGACTACCCCGACGCCTACACCCTATGAAATACAGTATCCTCTATTGGCTCACTAATTTCTCTCGTAGCAGTAATTATATTCCTATTTATCCTCTGAGAGGCATTCGCCGCTAAACGAGAAGTAATATCTGTAGAACTAACTATGACAAACGCAGAATGACTTCACGGCTGCCCCCCTCCCTACCACACCTTTGAAGAGCCAGCATTTGTCCAAGTTCGAGTAAGCTACGAGAAAGGAAGGAATTGAACCCCCATAAATTAGTTTCAAGCCAATTACATAACCACTCTGCCACTTTCTCCATAAGATACTAGTAAAAATGACATTACACTGCCTTGTCAAGTCAGAATCGCGGGTTTAACCCCCACGTATCTTAACATGGCACATCCCTCACAATTAGGCTTCCAAAACGCAGCCTCCCCTGTAATAGAAGAGCTCCTGCACTTCCACGACCATACCCTTATAATTGTCTTTCTAATTAGCACCCTTGTGCTTTACATTATTACTGCCATAGTTTCCACTAAACTTA
>VXCM01008462.1:0-17265 GCA_014773175.1 Lucifuga dentata
TGGAAGTCATAGGAATGATTTGCATCTTTGCTTTGGCATAGGTTTTACGTCGGATGCCCTTCCTGAGTAAGTTTAAAGTGAAATAAATTTTAAAATAATTGGTGCTGTGGTTTTTATTTCACAACAACAACATGTTGTTATCATGCTTCATCAGAGAACCTGGACAAAGAATTTACCAACAAAAACCTACCTTTTTAGGCTGCTGGCGGGATACATGGCGAGTTTCACAGGGCACCGAAAGGGGGTTTCTGGAAAACCTTCTTGTAAGTGATGTCTCAAACAACCTGAAAGATGACAAAGGGCAGGTCTTGATAAAGGTAGGTTTTATTGTGATTTGTGTGCTCAGAATTGATGAAGTCAGTATGTTGTGGGTTGGGTTAGTGTGTCTTTTTTTCCCCCTCATCAGGTGACAAGTCACAAAACTTGTGGTCATTGCATGACCATATTTGGTCACTCAATGATCCCGTTAAGCCAGCGTGAGTATGGGAGATTGGAGGAGTTGCTCCAAATCCGACAGTGCCTCCAGGGGAGTGAATCTCCATTATTCATGATTAATTCAAATGGGGGAGCCATTTAAACAACTGCTACTGGCCTTTCAGGACACCTGGCAGGAGTTCAGACTCCCGGGGTCCCAACATTTGGATTAGCTAGAACATCCATAAGAACTACAATATAATATACAGTAAGTTTTGGTGTAGTTTTTGGCTACATAACAGATTTATTCCTCTTACAGCGGTCTTCTTTGTTTTGTTTTTCTAAATCCTAAAATCATCCTCAATAACTGTACTTATCAGGTGGGCTGGAAACTGGAGACTGAAGGGGCAGGTCAGGCGCCATTTCAGCTCCATTGTGGAATACTTTTTTTGAGACGGAAACAGACCTCAATGAGGCCTGGGATTGCCAGCATTTTACAGCTCAGGCTGTACAAAATAGCTTGTACACATCCCAGCCGCAGCAAGCACCCAATGGTCCAAAGTAAAACACAAGGCAGCAAAACTGCACCTATGGAAACTGTCTGGTTCACAGACAAGAATCATGTACAGTATGTTCTTTTTGTAAGAAAGAGGAAGAATCTCTCATAAATCTATAGCTGTGAATTTTCTGTCAAATTTTGGTCTGGTTTGGAGGTATTCTAGGATAGTAGAGATTGTATTGTTAAGCTAAGTAGCAAAAATATTATTGCTTATTTTGAAGGTGGTCCACATATGATTAATCTGATTACATTGCTCCAGAAATATCACATTCATAAAGCAATTTTTTTAACTCTCTCCCTAAATTTAATACATTTTTAATTGAAATAAAACACGAAACTGATTCATTAAAACTAATTACAAGTTAAAACTTTTTTTTTTTTTTTGATTGATGAATGCATCTTTCGCTTTTTGCTTCTTGTCCTCTCTTCGTCAGTTACTGGTTACATGTTTGATGCTGTATTTGTGTGTGCTGTCTGATTTTTGTGTTTTGTTAGTACCTATTGATGTTTAATAAAGAAAAAAAAAACAAAAAACAAGCAGCTCAATAAACGGTGGAATGATTTACGTTACCGGAGCAGCTGAGCAGGAAGCTCATCCTCTGATCCGTGGAGACGTTTAAATCTTTCTTCCTTCTCATTAAATTTAAATCAGTTTTAATCCTCTAATCCTTGTTATGCTTCTATCAAAGTGATGAAAAACTTTTATCCTCCGTTTTTCTGCAGCGTGTTTGTTTGTTCCGTGGACAGTCTGAATGAGCAGATGAGTCTGAGTGGGTTTAATCACACAGGTGAAGGCAGCACTTCTATAAATCCGCCGCTGGGTGGCGCTGACTGAAGGAGAGTCAATAGAGTTGTGTTTCCGGTTCCGGTTGTTGTGTTTCGTGTGTTTTCAGCAGAAGGTTCCGTGTTTCTGCTCTTTCTAATCCTTTAACTCTTTTGTCTCCAATGTACCGAGCTCCGCTCAGACCGCAACCGATCCCCGGAGCTTCCCGGGCGGCTGGAAGGTTTCCCTCCTCCATCGCCTCCTGGGGTTTTCCCGGGAGTCGGTCTCCCTCAGCGGGAGTCAGATACGGAGCTTCCCCCCGGGGGTCTCCGGCTGGTTCTCCGGGTTCTCCTCGTTATTCGCCGGCTTCACATCGACCGTACAGAGGCTGTTCTCCGGCCGGGTTCAGCAGCAACAGCAGCCGGGGTTTCGGGGATTCTCCGCGGGGTTTCGGCAGCGGTGGCCGGGGTTTCAGAGGGAAAGATCGCGGTAGAACGGACGTCTTGAGGCGGCTTGGGTCCTACAGTCCGGCCTCAGCTCGGAGCTTCCAGGTAAACTGAGCGCCAATGTTAAGGTTTAAGTTCATTCTAATATAAAGTAATAATCATGACCGCTTTACCAGAAAAACAGAGAATCCTAAAGTCTCCTTTAATCCTCGAAACAGAGAAAATGATTGTTTCTGAACACTTGAAATTAGTTAAACCCAGAACGAAACCCACGTGACTAACCGTGATCAGAAGGCTGAGCACCTGAATTGACTTTTGATGTGTTTTCAGGCTGCAGGTTCGGATTCGGTGGAGAAATACTTCAGTCCGTCCATGCTGCAGGATCCATGGATCTCTCTGCAGCCACACATGCAGCTACATGCAGGAAGTAAACAACAACCGGAAAAATAACCAGCAGCACCTGGAAGCATCAGCTGGATGAACTAAAGTTTTTTTTTTTATTATTTCAGTAGCATTGGAATCTTCCGGGATGATCAGGGAAAATGTTTCACCACAGGAAGTCATTTATTTTGAAAGGTCATGTGTCTGTACTAGTGATTGAGTAATAATACACAGATTAGTGTGTAAAGTTTTTAGGAAGAGTTCTAACACAGCAGCTAATTCATGTATTTTAGCTAAGCTTTGGAAACAGAAATGTTTTATTTTTAGTAAAATTTTTATGTTTTAATTGGCATGGTGGAAATCTGCATCAAAGATATCAGAGAGAACTGTCTGTGCAAAAGGAGGCAGCATACAGAGGTCAAAGGTCACAGCAACACATCCTTACTGCTCTCAGGCCTTTATTCTGAAGGCAGTAAGGAAGGAGGCTGGAAGACAAAAATCCTAAGAGTACAAAAGACCATCTGCTTGCAGATGCTTCTTTTTCGACTGAGATAGCCTCGACATCTGGTCCTACAGAAGAATGTGTGCAGCTGTACGTGGTTTTAGCAAATGAAAACTACTTTCTGGGTAAGAAAAATGTGTTATAGGTCAGTAAAGTTCAAACATTGTACAATGTGGAATTTTCCATTACAGCTACCATAATTAATCCATGTTATCAGATAAAGAGTTTCAAAATCTTTTCCAAAGCACAGACCAGGACTTCCTGTTTGACTCTCAGCATCATTCCAACATTGACGTTTGAACTTTAGAGCAGCAAACTTAATAAGAACCTGACATCGCCTGACTGCGTCTTTGTTACGTGCAAAATGGAGTCCAGAGATCCAACCAGAAACTAGAGACACCTAAAATGCCAGCAAACGTCCTCAAACCATCATCAGGTTTCATCCATCTGTGAAGTCATGACTAACACGTCCAAATCTGAGACCGACAGGATGGACAACATAAAGAAAACTTTTGCCTTCAGAACCTCATGTAACTTTTAACAATCAGGTCTTGTGGCTTTAAGACATTGAAAGGGTTAAATTCCTGATGTATGACTCAGGAGTCAGAAAACAAAACAGCAGAAATGAGTCAAAGTTTTATTATTTCACTGAAAATAAATGTTCTTATTGCAGCTTAACAGAAAGTTAATTTAACTCAAATTCTTCCTGTAGCAGCATCACATTCTGATTTATGTTAATGTGTTTATTAAAGTGATTAAACAACAGAAAAGCTCAGATTCCCAGAATCCTCAGCCCCAACACAGGAAGTGTCTCTTCACTTAGATGGGCGTGGCCCTCCACTCTTTGCCCTCTGTCAGCGCTCTGGGCTGGTGGATAAATACACTGTATCGGACACCCTGATTGGTTGCCGCCCTAACGAATCGGCTGTTGGCTGTCATGGTGACTGCGCGAAGGGAGTCTCCGGTGCCGAAGATCATGAGAGAGCGACGGTTGATCTTTGCACTTGGCGTGAGGAGCACCGTGCGCTCCGACGGCTGGTCGTCCACCACACGAAGGCGGGCCAGCAGCTGACGGGCGCGCTCTTTCTCGCCGGACCCGGCCAGCGTGTCCAGGATCAGCTGGAAGTCATCGACAGCAGAGCGGCAGGCAAACAGCTCTTTGCCCTTCATGAAGTCATCGAGGCGCGGCAGCACTTTGTCATGGCGCTCCTGGGCCGCCTGCTCCGTTAGCACGTGCTCCCTAAAGGTGAAGTGGCAGCAGCCGTGACTCAGCGATGACACGTACGTGATGAGCGTGGTGATGTCCAGGTTGACGCGCTGACACGCCTCCACTTTAACCTGGACTGGGAAGGCCAGACTGGCAACCACCGTCCCCCGGTCTACTTTGGTGAGGCCCAGCTCTGATTCGTCTTCATCAGTGGGGTCACTGTCTTCATCAGCAGTGTCATCATCATGCTGCTCCTCACTGTCCTCAACTTCGTCACCTCCTTCCTCTTTCACCAGAGCATTGACCGCCACAATGTCACCTCGTACAGAGATGCCCATGTTGCGCAGATGGTCAGCCATGGGACTGGAGACGCCGTTGTAGAAGGCAAAGATGACGTGTGGGCTGCAGTATTGAACAGGTTGCTGGTGGCTGGCCTGCAGGAAGTCCTCCGCCTGCCGGATGATGTTCTTGTCACCGTACTGGCCCCGCCCCTGCCAGATGTTGTGCAGGGCCTCAGCCTTCCGGCCCACTGCCTTCACCCAGGTGTGACCTCCGTTGGCAACCACGTCCACCACCAGCGTCTGCTTTGTGCCGGTGGAGTTCCGGTAAGTAAAGACATGCAGCACGGCGACCACGCCCTCTAGGCTCTCGGCTGACTCCACTATGGCGGTCAGGTGTGTCAAGTTGGTGCTGTGCAGGTGCGACTCTTTGACAACGAGTTCACCAGCTTCCACGCGTCGCAAGAAGCGCAGCTCGGCTTGCAGCTTCCCGCACAGCTTAGCGCTCCCCTCCATGCCATGCGGCTGGCTCAGCTGCTCTGCCCGCTGCACGAGTGCGTGGGCGAAGCCAATCCGCTCCTGCAGCATTGCCCGCAGGGACATGATTGGACCGTCATACCTGCAGACATGAACAGGTGAATGTGACATAAACGTTTAAATACATAAAACAGAAAAATGATGTGACAGAAAATCTTTTTGTGTGAACATAAAAGAATAATAAAAAATATTAAATAATCTAATGATTCAGCATTATTTTCATGATCTTTAAATTACTCAATAAGTAAACAGGAAGTCGGTTCATGAGTTTAAGCTTCTCTTCTATTGATAATTCAAGTGATCAATGATTACCGATTCTCCCACTTTTCAGATGATTTTTAAGTGTTTTAAATGTTTTTAATTAACTGTATAAAAATGCTGCTGTGATTAATCCACCAATAATTATTGAACAAATTAAAAAGATTATTAAAATGTTTAATATACTGTGTTAATATACTGCAGTATATTAACAGTATATAAACGTGTTTAATGTATTACAGTATGTTAGATATACTGTAATATGATAAATATATTGAAATACATTTCATAAAATTTCACTTTCTTTTCTTTTGTCTTAACTGAAGCTTTTAGTCACTCGTCAAAAAATTAGTTGTATAGAATCACAATTTAAATTACAAAGAAATCTCCAATTAGTCTGTGTCACTTTGGAAATATTTTCCCAAAATTTATCCTGACAGATTTGTCTTCTAAAACAAAATAAAAAATAAACAAATTTAATAAAAATGTGAAATAAATTCAAAGTTTAAACATTTTGATCCAGATTCATAAAACATGGTGCTATGGGTGTAGCGCTGCACTAAATACACGAGAAATTCAAATCTGATCCCAGAGAAGGAAACTTCCAGGTGGAAATACTACCACTGCCCATGGAACTAGTTTAAATCAGACCTTAGAATGAGATATTTCCTGACTAAACATCTTATCAGCGGCCAGTAAGCTCTGCTGTGATTGGTCAGTTACAGTAATCAGCTGCTGGAATAAATATGTTTACCGGTACGTGGGTTATTTTCAGAAAATCACAGGAAAACTATGACAATACCCAGAAACACAGGTAATCTGCTAAATAAACTGATGGAACAACATCAGGGGGTCGGCTGATATATATAATACAGGTTTCTTTAAAAATCTAAATTTGCAGGTAAAAATCAGGGAGTCGGCTGATATACATAAATTCGGCTTTCCTGTGGCCGATCAGCTTCTCCTCAAAACTTACAGCCATTTTTCTGTCTGTCGTCAGTTACCTGTGCACAGATAACGTACTGTACACTTTCAGGATTTACATTATTTATTTACATTATTGGCCTGCCTGTGCTGCTGACGTCATGACAAACGTTCACACACTGCCCCCTGTGGTTTCTGTAGGTACTGCAGCGCTGAGTTAATTCTGGATGACGCGCACAAACCAACGCTAAAAACATGTGATGGCCATTTTAAGTGCGCATAAGCGTAGTTAACATGAGTATAATTGAGGCTTTGGACACAATGATAAAATGAACGGACTCCCATTTCCCAGTGGAATGAATGCAAGTTGTTTGAGCTGAGTTTTCTACAAAATGAATTCCCAGAGACAAAAACTAATCACGGGATCTATTTTCAGGGACTTATATCATCTAAGGGTAAGTTGCAGCTTTACTGCACATTTTATCTGTGTTTTGGTCAGTTTTGTACATTACTGTTGTATACCGGTTTCCATAGAGATATTTTGTTTTTATTTGGTTTTCACCAGTGCCTTCTTTTGAGGCTTGCAGACTGTTAACTTTCACAACACATTAAAAAAAAAAAAAAAAAAAACTTTCATAACGCACGCGCTTCCTACAGTCTGCTGCACATTATCTCAACAGTAGGTTGACTTGCAACAAGCTCTGCTAAAACAATTAAATTTCTTAATTCTTTTATTTGTCATTGGGCATGTTACATGTAATATGTTAAATTGTTAATATAATGTGATAAATTACTTTTGTTTTAAGTTTACCTAACCTGAGCAAAGGTAAATTTCAATTTGTTATAGATTACAACGTTACATTTGTTTTGGTTTAAGTGGTGTAAGTGGGCAAAATTATTTCAGCTAGTTTTTGGAGCTTGATGCCAGATGAATAAATAGTGAGAGGCTCGGGATTACTTTGTTTCTACCAGAATTGAACAGGAACATGTGCCATCAAAGTGAATCATTAACACAACACACGAAAACCTCTACACAAGCATAAACTTGTGGCTTTTGATGTGTTTTTTGCCAATCATTTTGAGGGTTTTGATTTTTGAGTTGTTGGATTCCTTTGTTGATCATATTTTCTGGGGTGTGTGCAGGAACCAGGTCAACATCAGTACCACTAGGTGGACAGAATGGTCAAGTTAAAAATGACAAATGATATTTAGTAATCCACAAATATTCAACACAGCCAGTGTTTATTTAATTATGTTTAGCTTGTTAGCATTCACCAAAAACACCATCTCCCATGCTCCTGGATGGGAAGGGCCCCCAGTAAAAAGCTTGCTTAGGGCCCCAGAAAGGCTAGGGCCGGCCCTGAGGCAAATGCTAAAATATGTTGCTAACAGGCGAACGTCATGTTTATGAATCTGGGCCTTTGACAGTCTCAACTAACGTCATGTTAGCACAGGAGCTAACTAACAGTCACCCTACATGCTAACAGCGGCTATCTTAGCCGGTTGGTGTTTCCGCTTACTTAAGAAGAAATTAACACGTTAAAAGAAAATAAATAAGTAACAACAAACATGAAATAAAACAAGCACTTACGAATGACGGGCTATGGAGCTAATGCTAACAGCCGCTTCCTGCTCCACGCTCCTTTGGCAGGAAATACAACTACATGCTTCCGGTCAGATTTTTCACAGCAAAAGCGTCAGAAAATGTCTGTCTGGTTGGCTGTTTTATCCAAGAGATTCTGGTCGGCGCAACGAAAACAACCAATAACGCTGGCCGGAAGTGATTTGTAGACCAAAAGTAACTTTAAAAAAAATATATTTTATAAATTGAATATGTTACTATGTACAAATATAAACGAATTTTGCTACATTTTACCCAGCTTTTGCTTCTTAACATTACAAAATTAAGTACCTTAATTTTTTTTAAAATTGTATTTAATAAATGACTTTAGCAATTACAGGAAATTACTCAATTTTGTTAAAATTTGTAGGTTATTATGGATTGATATCCCATATTTTACAATTTTTTGTTGATAAGGATGTGCACACAATTGATGTTTTACTTTTAAAGGGCAGTTTTCACATTATAGCTTTTCTAAACTATCATGGACATAATTTATATGAGTGCAACAAAGAAAGATAATAATTATGAAAAAGGCCATATTTGAAACACATTTCTTTATTTTTGTTATAATGTCAATCCATGTAACATGGCCTTTTCAGCTCCAACTCCAACCGCCACACTTCTCCATTCTTTTTATTGTTAGCTGAAAAACACAAATAGAGCAATTAGATAGCAAACAGGCAACATCTGTCAACACTTTACGCTTTTAAATCACAGACACTTAAAAATGGACAACAGACTCCACTCTAAACTACAAGGACACTTAACCTCAAAGACTTTTCAAAAAATGATATATCATCTATTAGAACAAAATTTCAAATTCTTCCAAAACATAATAATGAGGTGCATTTTAAAACCTTAAATGAAATTTACCCACCAAATGAATTTATTAGATTTAATTTGGTACTGGACGATTGTATGTAACATAAGCATAGAAAACGACATTGGCTGATATGACAGCTTCCGTTGACCATTCTTGGACCTTGGCTCCAGTCAGGTGCGGGTAGCGACATGATCATTTTCTTCCTGACCCCTGACCCCTAATCCCACATCCCACAAAATGAAAGTGAAAAACAGATGTAAAACTTAAAATAAACGAGCATGCTGGACTGAATTGGAGAAAGCATGTAGGAAGCAGAAAGTTCTTAGATATTGATGTGGTCATGTAATGTGAACATGTGATGTGGTCACATGATGTAGCCGATGACTATGAAACTGCTCTCATCCTTTATCTTTAAATGTCAAAGTTTTGTCAGATTTTTGAATGAGTTCATGATTGACCTAAATGGTTAATTTCAAGATTCAAGATTTTTATTGTCACGTGCACAACAACACGCATGTGTGGCGATGAAATGATGTAGCGTTGTAGGCGGTGAAATCTGTGCTTCTGCTGCCAATAAAATGAAGTAAAGGAAAAGGGAGATGGGATAAAGTCATTTGAGTCAGATATATACGTATATATACACACATGTATACACTTATATACACAGCCATATACACCTAATTTAATGTAAACATTTCCAAAACTCTTAAGTAAGTTTTTCTGATGGAAAATGCAGCAAACGGTGGGCGGGGCTTCTCATGTTTACGTCTCTAACGCTGCAGTCTGTCTCCACATCTGACTTGAGCAAACATGTTAGCACAACGTTAGCATAAGGTTTGTGAAAAAACTCATGATCATCAACCAGGAAATAAATAAGGTTTTATTGATACATGATCAGAGGTGATTGACAGCATGCTGTATGGAGCTAAGGCACATGAAGGTCAGAGGTCACTTTAGTCCTCTCCTCCTTTAAAATGACAAGAGTCTGTTTATTATAAAAACACATCATGACTTTACAGACAGAATTTTTTTTTTAAAAATGTGCATCTATCTGAGCAGCCAGGGGTCATGACCTTTCAGCTTTTGGCCTGTTTCCTCTTCTGCACCAGCTCGACCAACATTTTGTAACGGATCATACACTCCTCCTGCAAGACAAACAAAAATACTATTCTAAGTGTTCAAACAGAAAAAAATTAAATAACGTACAAAAAATGCTGACGTAAAAAAAAAAAAAAAATGNAAAAAAAAAAAAAAAATGCTGACATGAAAAAAAAAAGAAAACAAAGAAATGCTGACGTGACGTCCAGCTTCATCTTTGTTAAAAAAAGTTCAAACTTTACGTTCCTCCAGTTAACATAAACTAAACAACATTTAAACATGCAGACTAAACAGGCTAAGCTAAGGTTAAACAGGCAGACAGGTTAATAGACAGACAGGTAGATCCCCACCTTGGTCTTTCCAGGAACAACCTTGGCGATGCGATCCCAGCGCTCGGCGGTTCCTCGTGGAAGCTGTTGCAGAGCAACTTCCAGTAACTTCTGCTGGTTCTGTGTCCAGACTCCGCCCTCTGCTTTCTCCCTGACCACCTGAGGCTCCGCCTCCTCCTCCAATGCTGCCACTGGATCAAAATCTCTCTGGCGTCGACCTCTGACCCTCACCTCACTTCCTTCTGACCCTGTCGCCTTCCTGTTCCTCTGTCTAATAGCTGGAGCTCCTTCCTCCTCCTCTTCCTCCTCCTCCTGCTGCTCAAAGGCTCCGCCCTCTTTGCTGACCCCACTCTCCCTCTGAGTCATCAGACTGTCAGGAACAGGAAGTGAGGACAACTTCCATGTAGCAGAACTTCCCTTCAGCTCCGACATCTTCACCAAACCTGAACACACACACAGAGAGAATAGAGGAAACAGTAGAAGACAGCAGTAGAGACGCAGTAGAGAATCCGTGTTTACCTGACGTGTTGTTCACATTGTCTTTAACTTGTCTGACTTTAGAGGTCACCTGGAAACAGAAAACAGTCTCACTCTTGGAAAAATCGACATCAGACAACCAGTAGCCTGAGCTAGGCTAGCAGTTTGCCCCCGCTTCCAGTCTTTGTGCTAAGCTAGGTTATAAAAACAGTCATGAACTGCTAGCTGAAGTGGGCACCAGAGCACTTCCTGTGACAAACAGGAAGCTGCTTCACGCTTACTTCACTGACTGATCGTCCGAGCTCATGTGCAATCTTCTCCCACCGTCCTGGTGTTCCTCCAGGGAATTTAACCATCAACCTGCTGAGCAGACTCAGCTCATCTTCTGTCCAATCAGCAGCCTGAGAGACAAACACACCACAGGGTTCAAAGTTCAGATGGAAGTCCTGCTGAACCTGACAGCTCAGCCTCCAAAAGGCCAGAAAGTAACGTCAAAGATCAGATTTAGTCCAGCTGCACCATCGTGTTTAACCTCTGCTGACTAATTAATGACATCATTAACTTGTGAAAACAGGAAACCTTCTTCTTTGCAGCTCTGCAGTCCTGCAGCCAGTAATCCATCTGGTCTTCTATGTCCTGGATGGACGTGGTCTGGTCATAGCTCTGGTAGCTGGCGTTCTCTGATGACGGCTCATAAACTGGAAACTCCACCTTTGGCTTTTTGACCTTTGGCCTCTTCTCTTCTGGAAGGAAAAAGAGGAAATGGAGACAGAACGGAATTGCTGTCAAACGGAGCCAAAAGCCAATGATTTAAGATCAGGTAAGATCAAAATCCAGGCAGGAGAATAACCCAGACTAATCCAGACTAACCTAGACTAATCCAGACTAACCCAGACAGCCATAATGCTGATGTATGTGTGAGCGACAGACTCAAGTCTCTCTCAATCAGATTCCAGTTGATGAGATCATCATTATGTACGTGTTGGATTTTATCACGCGTGAACATCAAGTCAAACCATATAAAATATTCAGAGCAGAAAAACAAATCGTTTATCTTTCTTTTTCCACAAACTCTTTACTTTATAAGCTGCTCTAAAACATTTTACAGCTCTGCATGACTCTTTTGCTTTGCTTCCTGCACAGTTCAACTGTGTACGAGGTGTGTGTGTGTGTGTGTGTGTATGTGTGTGTGTGTGGTANCTGCACAGTTCAACTGTGTACGAGGTGTGTGTGTGTGTGTGTGTGTATGTGTGTGTGTGTGGTAGAAATAAGGAGGAAGCATGATTACAGCTACGACTCTACAGCCCTGGACCCCTTCTTTTTTACATCAGTTATTATTGCTATTAACAACCGTTCACGATTAATGATCTCTACTAACAACTAATGAAGACAAATATTGACTGAGTATTGACTGTGATAGATTATTGATTTCACACTGGCTGCAGCTTCCTGTTGGGCCTCAGTGTGCTCCTTCTGCTCCCTCTGCTCCTCCTTCATGTGGCGGTACTCCTCATAGTACTGCTTCACTTCCTGCAACACACACACACACACATTAACTACACACAGAGACAGGCAGACAGACAGACGGACAGGCAGACGGATACCTGAAGGGTCTGTGGTAGGTTTTTGGCAGACAGGTAGATCCAGATAGAGAGTTTCAGAGGAAGGATGTCCTGCCACTGAGGTCTAAACAACAAACAACAACAAACAAACAATTACACACAGTCACCTGCCACAGTGACATCATTGATGATGTCATAGACTTACCTGTCACTCCTTTCAAGGCCAATACACTTGAGCTGCTCAGCAGGTTTGGAGCTGAGCTTCTTCTTCTTCTCCTTCTTCTTCTTACTCAGCAGCTCGTCCTGGAACACAGGAAGCAGTCATCATTGTTTACAGGTCACATGACCAAACAAACTCTTCATGCTGCCACATTACTCTGTTTATAAGACAACTGATCATTCACATCACTGATTAATTTTTAATAAAATTACAAATAATTGAGCTCCGTTTGTCAAAGTAACAAATTTATACCAATCAGTCTGATTGAGGCGTTTACGATGTTTGATTAATTAACCTTCATCTGAGGCGAATCAGTCTTAATGAGTGTAAACACATGGAGAGGGAGAAAACCTTTACTGAATGACGAGGCATTCTGATTGGCTGACTCACCAGCTGTTTCTCCAAGTAGATGGACCAGATGATGGCGTAGTGTCCCACAGTGAGAATGAGGAAGAGGAGGAAGGCAAGCTCCATGTTACTCATCTTTCTCACTCGTCTGTAGTAGAAGACTGGCTGCCGCCAATCAGGAAGCCCGTTAACGAGGATGTCATCATACCTTCACACACACATACAAAGATTAAAACACACACACACAAAGAAACATCAAGAATACATAAGCTCATCTTAAAATCAGCAGCTGTGCAATCTGATTGGCTGAGAGCAGAGAGGAAGACTCACGTCCGTCGTCTCTCTTCATCCTTCAGGACTTCATAAATGGCCACCAGCTGAGAAAAACAATCACGCCACATGCTAAGTGTGTAAATGAACACGTCTGTTAGAGGCGTGTTGCTGTTTTTATATTTAACAACAACAACAAAAGCCATTTTAACATTTTTGAAAAAGGTTACTACACATCAAATCATTTCTTTCACTTAGAATCAAAGAAAAATTAAATACCAAATTACAGTTTCTTTGAAAAACAAAACATGTCACTTTAACATTTTGGATTTTACGGCAGCACCTTCAGCAGAGTGACACCTGAAAACATCAAAGCTTAATTTTTCAAAAACAATACCTGCATTTATTTTACATGAAGAAAATCTTTAACATACATTCAAAATATAACATGCAGGAACAGACGATCTGTGTTTATACACATACACACAAGCACACAAACACACACATACTGTCTCTGACTGCAGGATTAAAGATTAAAGGTCAGAGGTCAGCCTACCTGTCTGAACTGTATTTCAGCATTTTCATCTTTGTTCTTGTCAGGATGCAAAGTGAGAGACAGACGACGGTACGCCTTTCTAATGTCTGCAGCCGAGGCATCCTACACACACACACACACACACAGAAGGTATCAACCTTCAGGTAATATAATATATTCGTCATTGCAAAAAGAGTCAAAGTTTCACAAAGCATCATATGACCATCAGTTATTGGGAAAAGATTAAAAAAAAAGCTCTTCTACGTGTTCTGCAGCTCATTTCCCATCACTGACTCAGATCCGTACAGTACCATACCATGCCGTACCATACCATGCCGTACCGTACCATGCCGTGCCATACCATGTCGTGCCGTGCTGTACTGTACCATGCCGTGCTGTACCGTACCGTACCATGCCGTACCATACCATACCATGCCGTGCCATGCTGTACCGTACTACGCCATGCTGTGCTGTGCTGTACCGTACCGTACCATGCTGTGCCATACCATGCTGTGCTGTGCTGTACCGTACCATGCCATGCCATACCATGCTGTGCCGTGCTGTGCTGTACCATGCCGTGCTGTACCGTACCATGCCGTGCTGTACCATGCTGTGCTGTGCTGTACCGTACCATGCCGTGCCATACTGTACCGTACCATGCTGTGCTGTACCGTACCGTACCATGCCGTACCGTACCATGCCGTGCCATACCATGTCGTGCCGTGCTGTACTGTACCATGCCGTGCTGTACCGTACCGTACCATGCCGTACCATACCATACCATGCCGTGCCATGCTGTACCGTACTACGCCATGCTGTGCTGTGCTGTACCGTACCGTACCATGCTGTGCCATACCATGCTGTGCTGTGCTGTACCGTACCATGCCATGCCATACCATGCTGTGCCGTGCTGTGCTGTACCATGCCGTGCTGTACCGTACCATGCCGTGCTGTACCATGCTGTGCTGTGCTGTACCGTACCATGCCGTGCCATACTGTACCGTACCATGCTGTGCTGTACCGTACCGTACCATGCCGTACCGTACCATGCCGTGCCATACCATGTCGTGCTGTGCTGTACTGTACCATGCCGTGCTGTACCGTACCGTACCATGCCGTGCCATGCTGTACCGTACTATGCCATGCTGTGCTGTGCTGTACCGTACCATGCCATGCCATACCATGCTGTGCTGTACCGTACCATGCCGTGCCATACCATGCCGTGCCATACCATACCATGCCGTGCTGTACCATACCATGCCGTGCTGTGCCATACCATGCCGTGCCGTGCTGTACCGTACCATGCCATGCTGTACCATGCCGTGCCATGCTGTACCGTACCATGCCGTGCTGTACCGTACCATGCCGTGCTGTGCTGTACTGTACCATGCCGTGCTGTACCATATCATGCCGTGCTGTACCATACCATGCTGTGCCGTGCCATACTGTGCCGTGCTGTACTGTTCCATGCCATGCCGTGCTGTACCATACCATGCCATACCATAGCATACCGTGCCATACCGTAACATGCCGTGTCGTGCCGTACCATACTGTGCCGTGTCGTGCCGTGCCGTACCATGCCGTGCTGTGCCGTACTGTACCANGCCGTACCATACTGTGCCGTGTCGTGCCGTGCCGTACCATGCCGTGCTGTGCCGTACTGTACCATGCCGTGCCGTGCTGTACCGTCCATGCCGTGCTGTACCATACCGTGCCATACCGTACCATACCATGCCGTACCATGCCATGCTGTGCCGTACCATGCCGTACTATACTGTACCGTGCCGTGCCATGCCGTGCACGTGGCTGGTCTACAAGCTGATGGTGGGACTTGATCAGAGCGGGTAGTTTGTGTTTAGTTTGTGTTTGTTCACACCACCAACAATATGGATTTATTTTGAAATATGAACATATAAAAGAACATGAGAGTCAAATGAACCTGATAACAAACCTTAAACTTTGATTTAGATTTTTGTAAAATAGTAACAGCTGTAAAGACACAAAGCAATAAAACAAACAAAAAACGACTTTAAAAATCCAAAGACCGAGAAGTGTTAAACCAGCAGCTGGTTTCTGTCAAACCTATAATCATTCAAGTCAAAAACAAACAAAAAAAATTGTTTTAGTTGATTTTTCATAACACGAAGAAAAGATTTTGTTTCGTATTCAAATCTGACACATTAAGTGACTATCAGACTGGAACAGCTGGATGCTCCTGCTAGCATCTGTTAATATCTGTTAGCAGTTAGCATCTGACTGACAGCAAGTTTAAAAGAGGAATCTGTGTTAGCAGAGTTAGCATAGACTGCTTAGCTTTTCCATGTTAGCTGATTCGGGTTTTTTTTAACTTGATTTAGCATATCTTAGCATAACTTAGCTAAGTTTGGGTGAGCTGTTCGCCGTATGCGTGGCACGCATTAGCACGTTAGCATTAGCACCAAGATAACTAGACGAGCAAATGTGTGGTTGTCATGGAGATGGCAGTTGTCAGCTAGTTAGCATTTAGCACGGACCTGCTCCACGGACATGAACTGGTAGAAAGTCTGAGGGATCTCCTCCACCAGGTCCAGGAGCTCCAGGTCTGCGTCCCACGCTTCCACAGCCGCGAAAGCATACAGCACCACACCGAGAAAGACCAGCGCAGCCCGGCTCGACCCCGCGGAACCGGACTCCATGTCGCTGTGTGAGGCTCGGGCTCTGCTGTGCTCTATGTCAGCCAGATCAGCGGACCGATGACCCGGATATTTAGTTAAGAAGTACTTCCTGACATCTACTTACCTTCAAAATAAAAGCCCCTCTGGATTCTTTTCAGCACAGTGACGAATACTCTCCTGTCAGCTTTTTTTTTTTTTTTTTTTNTTTTTTTTTTTTTTTTTCTGACCAAAAGTACTGGCTTAAGACTGGAGTTGGTACCTCGACTGCCCACTGCTCCTCGGGGATGGGTTAAATCTAGAGACTAAATTTCATTTGTACTGTACTTGCGTGCACATCCAGCTTTAAAGGGTTGGGGTGTGTGTATCGCTTGAATATTTGATTTTGAAAGATTAAGAGATTTTGCAAAATAACAGGAAAGCTGAAATACGGTTTTATCCTTTGGGAAATGATTGTAACATGTATGAAAACTGAATATATTAGGCTCAAACATGCAAAATGGTCAATATGGTCCTTTAAGATGTTTAGAAATCCATGTTTCTCCTGCTAATAGTTACGCAGCCTTATGAAGTCACGGTCCTTTAAATTTTTCCATAAACGCAGGTCTTCTTTTGGGACTATATTCCCCCATACATTCACTCCACGCTTTCTATTGAGTTTAAACGCTAAAATTACATAACTTCTAAAACAAACCTGAATACACGTCTTGTTGGTGATGATGGATACCTATCCCAAGAANATAGCAGAATGAACTGAAACCAATGGAGGTCTGGAAGGTAGGAAAAACATTTTTAATTCTCCGTTCCAGTAGCATGCTTTGGGAAATGATTGATGTAACGTTACATGTATGAAAATTTAATATATTAGGCTCAAACATGCAAAATGGTTGGTATGGTCCTTTAGGATCATAGGCTCGTTTGAGATCAACTGAGCCTCACCTGGAAAACAGACGGAAGCAGGAGGCAGCAGCAGGGGGAGGAGCTAAAAGTCACCTGTGAGGTCGGACACTATCCATTGTTCACGGATCACGTGCGGACGGTGGCTGAAGATATCGCGTA
>VXCM01008463.1:0-10937 GCA_014773175.1 Lucifuga dentata
ATGGAGGCAGATGATTCACTGTGGTGACCCCTGAAGGGAAAGCCGAAAGGAAAAGAAGAAGATTCTCTGAAGCTAACCTGGATTAAAATCAAAACCCAACAATGAACATACACTTGATGATCCAATGCAATACACATCCAAGCTGTAGCCATGAGTAAGAACTCTGCTACCTGAAGCTAGCAGCTTGTTAACAACCTTGCTACTGGCTACCTGAAGCTAGTATGGCTAACAGAGTAAACACAATGCACAGTGGAAAAAAAAACAAAAAAAAAAAAANAAAAAAAAAAAAAACACCAAAGCTACTTTTAACTTCTCATATCTTTTCCTTCTATAACACAATCTAGTCATGAATAACAACGATGCTACCGGAAACTAGATAAAATTCAATGTGATGGAATATTAAATCTGGAATTTTTATTTATTTATTTTTCAGAAAATCACTCGTTTTATTTTTTTTATTTTTTGTCAGTCATATTTTGATCAGTTGCTTTTGAAACCCTAAGCTTAAAAAACTTAATCACAGAAGTAGATTCCTCCATGTTAGTGTCACATCAGTTATTTCAAATTTGCACACTAGATGGCGCTGCAATATTATTTGTGACGCCTTCCAGAAGCAGCGCTGCTCTCCTGGAAGCCACCAGCAGGCTTTTCTCCGAAATGGAATGCAATGGGGGNGGTTTCTATCAGATCTCTCATTTTGTTGGATGGGTATTTTATTTTTTATAAAAGTAATAAGTGAAGAGAAAGAAGGAAGGAGGAATTTACACAGTACAATTAAGGTTATTATTTTCTCTTCCACACCTCCTCCTACTCCCTCTTACATATCACCTGTTTTTATTCACTCTGCTACATCTCCATATACTACCACCACTTCAGCCATCCCTTCACCTCCAATCTTTACCTCCTCCACTATCACATATACACACCATCATGTCCCAGTGTTAATTATGATGAGTGAGATTTTATTGTTAGCTTGTTGTCCATTGAAAAGATGCAAAAACCTTTTTTTTTTTTTTTTTTCTTTCTATTGGTATATTTTTAATCATCGTGCTTTGGCCTTTTGGTCAGTCAGAATGAATGAATGTAGAAAGGATGGTCGTTTTAATTTCTTGGTAAAAGTCGTCTGCTCCTGGGACTATATTCCTTGGTGGAGGCATACATTGTCTTTCGTGCAGCTTCATGTTCAATTAAGTTACTTTGACAAAAAAAAAAAAAAAAAAAAAAAAGTTAAATGACTTTGTGTTCTCTGTGTTATTCATCTCAAACACGTTTCAAGTAAGTTGATTTTTATAGCATACTGGAATGAACTGAAATCAATGGCAGTCTGGAAGGTAGGAAAAACAGTTCTAAAATTGACATTGTAATATGTATGGAGGTTGTACACATTAGGCTCAAACATGTTAAATCGCCGGTTTTGTCCTTTAATAAGTCATGGTCTTGGACTAGTGTGACCAGTTGCTTGACAGCCATTTGGGCACGTTTGCTCTGCAGCACCAAAACATGTCAGTGTGCGTTTTGTGCATTTGGAGGAAACTGTTGTGAAGATTTAATTCTCACAAGCTGCTGGTGCACAAACGGAGCTGTGGGGTCTCAGAGGACTACTGGGAGGTCTCTTCAGATTCCTGTCTGACAGCAAGGGTCCTCCACTCTCTCTGGAGAGCTCCTTCACCTACAACCACGAGAGACTCAGGCCTGAGACCCACACACACACACACACGCACACACACACACTCAATTATTCCAGACAAATATGGACACTGAGGGAAGCCTCGGCCTCCATGTGGTCTAGAGGGGAACATTTAACTCATTGTTGCCCCCTAATCCTCACCTCCACCCTTCCTGTGACCCCCACTGCCAAGCCAGCCCCCCNTCCCCAAGAGGGCATTGTGGGTAGTGTTTTTTTTTTTACACCATCCTTCATTAAACACTTCCATGTTATAGTTTATAAATTTACATGTTAATACATCTGAGTCAGACGTTTGGTAGATCTACTACCAGAAGTTTCTAGAAGAAACGTACCTGATGTTAGAAAAAGAGGAAGAAGCAGCATCTGTCTCACTGCGTTTTGTCTCCTCTTCCCTAATTTATCCTGCATTTGCACTACTTGTATATGCTGTTTTATTTATTTATTCATTTATTTTTTTTTAGCTGTATCTGAGTATGAGAGCAGGAGAAGTGCAGAAAAAGGCTAAAATCTTGAATGGGTGTATAGGGAGGAAGGGGTCAGGGGTCAGATTGGGGTGAGCNGTGGGGGGGGCAGTAATGAGAGCCTGACCCTCATTAGATCTAACTCCTGATGAGATGAAAACGAGAGCTGATCAGGACAGTCAGGTGTAACGAGGAGGACGACAACGCAGGTCAACACGCTGAAACAACAGACAGGAAGTACAACAAGCTCAGGTTTGAGCAAACTTGAATATATATAGACATGTGTGTGTGTGTGTGTGTGTGTGTGTGACTACGCTGTTGATCGTCTTATTTATCAGATAGCAATTAGATTTCAATTTTTAGAAGCGCTTCAGCACAGAATCAAACTAGTTGTGAATATCCACCTCATATTACAATACAAACCTGTGGAAACCATCCTCTGTAAATTATCATTTAAAAAAATGATTTAACACAAAAAATAAAAGCACAATAAGAATTTAGGAGATGAGTGGATTATAAAGGGAGCAGATGCTGGGGTGTGTGTGTGCATCAGTGGGATTGTTGTGTGTGTGTTGACAGTGGAGGAATGAGGAAATCGTGCTGTGAAAAGATGAGCTTTCAGCTTTTGTTGGGAGATTAGGAGCACAAACAGGAGTGGACGGTGATATGGTGTGTGTGTGTGTACGGATACTGGAGGTACCAGAGTTGAACAGGACAGAGTGACAGGAAGTGATTTGGTGTTTTTAGCCTGGTGGTCACAGTCAGAATTGCAGCTCACACGATGGCCTCAGACGCAGAAAGACCACACTTTGTTCCATTTAATTAAATTCATAATTTAAAAAAAAAAAAAAACAAAACACGAAAGCCATATCGCAAAACTATTTTCCAACTGTGTGCCCTACAAATTATGAATGTGGTACTTATGTAACTGTTTATATAATTGCACAAAATCTTTTTCTTTTCTTTCCTTTTTTTTTTTTTTTTTNTTTTTTTTTTTTTTTTGCTTTTTCTGAATGATTACCTGACTAATTTGAATCTCCACTATGTTTACTTTGTGTGTCGGTGTCTCTTCCTGCACACCCCCATCCTTCACAGCTATTAGCTTCCGGTTCCGCCTTCCGTCTCCCCTCTTCGCTGCGTCTGTCTATGGGAGAAGTGGGTGCCAAATTTCTCTGACTGATAACAATCCTTCATTTTACAACCACCAAAGTGTTTAAATTTATCTAATTTGGTATAATGTAATCAGGAATCTATTGATGTAAAAATTTGTACGGATTGGCCTTTAAATGTATTTAGATTTGGATGGATTGGGTTAATGCCCGATATCGTGGCTAACGCTAATGCTTCTGGTTTCTTTTACTTCTTTTCTACAGGAGCTGATGTTGTGTGGAGGATTATGTTTTATTTATTTCATTTCATTTCACGTCAGAGAATAAAAGATCTGTTGAGAGAAGCCCTGCTGCCGGTCCCTTCATTTCTACACACAACGCAGAGTGATTGCACCGGTCACACTTAGATGCATTTTAAATTATATTTCCTATAAAACATAACTGCCACCAGATTACAATTCAGTGTGACATACATGTAGTGCAATATTACATACATGTCCAACTAATTTACTGAGCAAAAAGAGTTCTGGGGAAACATAAAATCTCTCAGAACATGTTCTGTATCAACATATTTAAAGTGGAACACGGAAAGCACACGGAAGGCTTCAAAGACTTTATTACATTAACACAAACATGTTTCAGCTCCTAACCACCCTCAGCTTCTGTACAGCTGAAACGTGTTCATGTTATGCCTGCCCTAGTAACGTAATAAAAGTCTTTAAGTGGTAATCTTTCCATCTTGGTTCCAATTTGGAACTGTTGCATTTTGACTGGATACCGGTTCCTTGTTCTAGTTATGAATGTATTGGAGTTGTGCAGACTTTAACGTTATCAACATATTACATGCTGAAGGTATCATGGGAGGAAGGATCTCCCGTGGCGTTTGGCGGTGCACCTTGGTGGTGTCAGACGCTGATGGTGCTCTGATCTGAGGTGGCCTGCAGGTGATGAGAGATGGTGTCCATGATGCTCAGCAGCACGTCCACCACAAAACACACTCTCACTCTTCTGTGAGAGTGAGTCACTCTTCTTCTGCGACCTTCTGAAGCATTGGTATGAGAGAGTCTGCGATGTCTTTATTGGAGACTTCAGACGAACAGCGTGATCCCTCAGACTGAGGAATTCTCATCAGGAGGTAGAGTAAGGTGTGTGTGTGTGTGTGTGTGTGTGTTGTAGAAATTCTGTAATTTCCGTAATCTTCACAGGACTTGAAGTGTGATGGGAATGCAAGCGAGGAACTCGGTAAAGGAACCACATCGCTCTTGTTCCGTTTAGTTCGAATAAAGTGATTCCTTATTTAATTTGGAATCTTTGATATGAAGTTAAAGCAAAGATTCAAATTGGAGAAAAAAAAAGGAAAAACTGGACTGAGACTCACTAACATGCCAATATTAGAAGAAGTATGGGATGTGATGGCGGTAATATTTTGTAATTTTTCCATCAGTGACTGCACTGATGGTTTCAACTGTCAGCTGTGTTTGTTGGTGTTTTTGTTGGATAGATTTGTGATTTCTGTGAAAATATTTCATATCTACAGCTATGTCCCACTTTTTCATGCTGATGCCAACTCTGCTTGAAAACCATAACTGAAGAAAAGTTGGAATTTTGAGAAAACAAAAGGAGAAAATGAGACGAGGTTTGTCAGGTCAGATGGAGACATTAGCTAAATCTCTATACAAGAAAATTTGGGAAATGTGAAACATGTTCATTAGAATAACATATAATTTAATTTCTTCTTCTTCTAGTCGTGAAGCATCAACAGCTGTAGCTGACATCAAAAATTTGCCCAACACAACTCCAGCTGTTAAACATGTTTTTTTTTCATGTGATATTTGGGAGAGTTTGATCTCATGTTATTTGTGGATTGTAGAAGCGACAGGGATCAGCTGGAGCTTCACGGACATCTTCAGCAACCGGTTTAAATTTAGAAAGTCGCTGTGAGAAAGCAAGAAAAAGCTTCAGGTGTCAGACTTCTTCACCTCCAGAGTCGCCGAGCTCAGATCACCGTTACAGCAAACGTCACACGGCGAGTCAAAACCCGTCAGCTGATCCGCCACCTCAGCTACTGCATCCAAATTCAACATTCAAAAATGTGTTAAGAATAATAATAATATATATTAATATATATTAATTATATTAGTATATATTAATAATATTTTTTTTCACATTATCAACACAGGCTTTCTACTCACATTAACCACCTGGAAGTTTGTCAGCACAATCACACAGGTGTGCAGTTTACTCGGTTTTTAACTTTGGTGAAATACTGTAAATAATATTAAAAGTAAAAATATTTGTAGGGTCAAAAAAAAAAAAGGAAAGCTAAGAAGCAGAGAGGTGGATGAGGAGGTGCAGAGTTACTGCTTGGGTCGTGGCCTTACAAACTGATTTACAGCACGTCTTCCTCTTGCGCTGCTTCCTGCCGCCAACAGCTTACTTACCTGAGAGTGACAGGCCTGCATGCTTGGCTGGGATGGCGCGTTAAGGTGCGCTTGATGGATCGCCCGGCGTCCAAAGGATCTGTTTGTCTTGTTGCTTTCAAAGACCCGGCATGACCCGCTGACAGGGATCAAGATGTGATCCTCGCTCCAGCCACACCGGAACACCGACAGGTCGCGACCTCTGACAACGAGATCCAACATNGTGATCCTCGCTCCAGCCACACCGGAACACCGACAGGTCGCGACCTCTGACAACGAGATCCAACATCATGTGGAAACTCCACGTCAGTAAACGCTTTGAAAGCTCCGCGGCCTCGGCAGCCATCCACGCCACGGCAACAAAGCCTCCTCCCAGACAAAGATGACACAATTGGAAAAGAGGAATGCGTGCGTTGAGAAAAGGAAGGGCTGGGTGGGAGTGATGGGTGATTTTGGAATGGGGNGGGAGCTGCAGCCACTTGATTGCTCGGAGGACTAGATGGACTGTGACTTTCAGGGCCTGTTTGCTCTAAAGTGATGCAGCTTTTCAAAAGGCCCTCTGAAGTGACAGCTTTTTCTCTCTTTCTGGCCCTGTGTGGTGCAGGGACCCGCCGGGCCCCAAGACACTTATATCACTGGGCCGTGACAGCCACACACACACACACACACACACAGAGTTGTGGCTCCAAGCCTTTTGTTGGCAGGTCCTGGTCCACTGATCTTCCTGGTTGCTGCAGGACAATAAGGGGCAGCCAGTCAAACAGGCAGCAGATACTGTCTGTTCCCAACAACATAACAGGCAGCTGCACGGGCAGAACTAATCTGGGAAGTTCTTCCCTCCAACTATCTCTCAGAAAACCTCCTCGCTGAGCGGGAAGAAGCAAAACACGGATCGGCTGCTAGAATCCCGAGACCTGGATACACAAACATCAAATATTCAGCAAAGCAAAACTTTGTAAAAACATTAAAATATTACCGCATTTCCATTATTGCTCAAATGAAAAGAGAAAATGTCAGATAAGCTACCAAGATGAAAAAAGTATGACACATTAAAACAGTAAAAATATTAAATAAGTATTGGCATTCAAATTATTCACAGTAATTAGTGATTCTGTTGTCAGACTAACAATATTTTCATTTTTTTTTTTAATTTTCATGACAAAAATTTTAAAATGAAGAGTTGATTTGTAAAAACAGATAAAACTCCATTTTTTTAATTTTAATTTTTAGTCATTTTTTTATTGTGCGTTCCAACCTGTATATCATTGTTATAATTTTTTTTTTTTTTAGATATAAATTTTAATCCCACATTAATCAGTATTATCAGGAATGCACAAAAAATAAGATAATCTTTTTAGATTTTTTTTTTTTACAAATGAACTCTTCAAATAAAAATTAAATATCACATTTATGAAGTATTTTGCCCCCAACCTACCTTTCCTCCTTACCAAGAAGAAAAAAACCTATATCTTACAATAATATAAATGAATAAATCACATATTATACGATGTGTTAAAATAAAGATTACATTAAAATTATAACTTAATTAAGTATTCTAATGATGTAATAGATAAAAGTCTATTTCATTATAATGGAGGGTAAAACGTTACAAATAACTACAACCATCAATAAAGTGCAGTAACATGATGGAGCAAAAGTCTGAATTTAAAACTCTTCCAGCATGAAAAGAAGTGCCATTACTTAAAGGAACATCCCAGTGATTTTTGCACTTTTGAGACTAATAAATACAACCAGCACCAACCATTCTCCAAAACTACTGGAGCAGTAAATGTTAGGATTGTTTTTCCTACCTTCCATAATGCCAATGGTTTCGGTTCATTCCAGAACGCTTTTAAAATCATACAGACTTCAAACAAGCTTGAGATAAATAATCCATCACAGCGAACATGACGTGTATTAAGTCGTTAAAGTTTTAGAAGACGTTTCAATGCAGTTAAAACAATTATGTCTACACCAGAAAATATAGTCCCAGGAGAAAACTGCTTTTACTCACAAATCAAAACAAGTAAGTGTTGGCAGGTGAAACAATGAATTTGAAGGTGTGTGTGTGTGTGTGTGTGTGTGTGTGTGCATCACTTGANGGCAGGTGAAACAATGAATTTGAAGGTGTGTGTGTGTGTGTGTGTGTGTGTGTGTGCATCACTTGAACATTTGATGTTTGAAAGATTAGGAGACTTGGCAAAATAACCTGAATAAAATATGGTTTTATGTTATGGAAAATGGCTGTATGCGTGGAACATATTTATTGGGCTCAAACCTGCAAACTTACTGGAATAGTCCTTTAATTTTTATGTTTACATACACTGCTTGAGTAAATATGAAAATGAGTTGACTTTTATGGGACTGAAATCTAAGTTAGAATTTTCATATTCACGTTACAGACAGACGCTAATTCTTAGTGATTTGTAGTGACGACAGAGTAAAAACAGCCAACCTTTACAATAACCGTNTCCCTCCCCCGCCCCCTCTCTCCATCAATCTGAGGGCTCTTATTTGGGATGTCCCTCTTCATTTGATGTGGCAGCAATTAGCAGGAGGACTTTTGTCCCTTTGGGCAGACGGGCGGTCCACTCCACTGATCCCCGTCCATAAGGGCTGAATGGAGAAAGCTGAAGACAACGCGGGATGAGGATCAAACGAAGCTGCTCTGCCCCACAACTTGCTCCGCTTTATTGGACAAGAAGGACGAGGGGGAGAAGAAGAATGGACAGCGTGAGGGGAAAAAAGAAGTGAGGTGTTAGTTTTCCCATGAGAATGCTTGCTGGGGGGGCACGGCCTCCGAAGAGAATTCATAAGAAAACATCCTGTAGTTTTTGTAATGTTTGACAGTACTTATACATTAGAGATCATCACATCTTTAGGGCTTTGCTGAACCTTAAGGATCATTAAGGATCACTGAAATGCAGTGGCGGGCCATGTAGTTTACACCTAGGCCTTTAATGCGATCCTCCTGCAGTTAAACCACCTTCGAATCAGCATGACACTAGCACTATATGCTGTTGTTATTCGACGTAACCAGCCCATATTCACAGTGACCTTTATCGAGTGGAATAAAGTGATTTAACACGAGGCTCAACATCTATGACAGTTACAACACACTAACTGCAGAGACATGAATAGGATGTAGCATTATTACGCATTACAACAGGATGCTGCATCACATATAAACATGGCATAGCCTAAATCAGTGTCATTACCAAAGAAACAAGAACAAACTCACAACAACCATCACATTTACTCATACGACCAGCAAGTAAGCAAAAATGCTGTAAAACACAAATAACACAATCAGATTCAACAGGCTTCTCCACAGATTCCAGCCACATAAAAATCCATCAGACTTACCAAAGCTGCTCATCATCTGAAGACAAAGTCCATCCTCCTTTCTGTCTTTAGAAAGAGTTTAACGACACAGTTGTACATTATCGGCGCGTTTCAGTTCCAAAATGTGAAAAAAAGCATTGTCAGTTAATCCATTTCTTCTCCTCCTTCAGCCATTGTGCGTTAAAAAACAACGGGGCTAACTAAAAATCGAAGTAAAAAATCTAAAGCACTACATCTAAAAATCTAAATGTCAAGAAAGAAAGTTTAAATAAACCTTAATGCTATGTTATGTGCTAGCTAGGTTTACTTGACTTAGCTAAGATAACCGGCCCTCGTCTTCTTCTGATGAATTTCTGGCAGGCTGTTTAGCTGTTAGCATAATGCTGTACTCTGATGACGTAGGCCAAGGCCAACTAGAAGGCCCTGACGTGTAAAAGAATACGCCCAACATGGCAAACTCGAAATCTGATTGGTTAAATAATATGACAATCAACAACATCGTCCCATTTGCTTGAATAGCAGAGGGGATTCACTGGAGATTCTGAAGGCCTCAGGACAGATTTTTTTTACCCGGAGACAGCACAGGGGGAAAATCTGATTGGATAAAAGCTCTAATTTATATGAGCTGCACTGGAAGCAACGCAACTGAGGGAGACAGCAGCGATGAAATGACGTTAATAACAAAACTGATGGGAACGAACTTTGTAAAATAATATAGCATTAATTAAAATATATATTAAATTATAAAAACATAATTTGATGATTCTGACAATCTCTAGGCCAGCAGAGAAGGCCTTGCCGGCCCTGACCGCACACCACTGTTTCACCGTATACCTGCCCACGTTTAACTGCTGATCATTTGAAGATCCTGAGTAACAGTCGCGTGTTCATAGCATTACTGTAAAGGAAACAATCAGAGTTTTTATGTTGTGTGTTTATCAAACTTCCAGCATCAAAACAGCTGAACTGTTTTAAATGGCATCAATCAGTCATGATGTGAGTCATTATGGACTCGAAACACAGCAGGCGCCCTCGTGTTGGTGTTTGTTTTATACTTGTTTTAAAGGTTTCTAGGTTCTAGGGTCGGATTGGGATGCTAATATTTACCGGGACTTTAAGGTGTCTGGGAGGAGGGGGTGTTAGGAACAGCCAGATGAAAATGCCAATGATGCCAGAGTTAGGGCGAAATAAGTCTGTAATTGTCCGCTGTTTCTCTGCACCAAGAAAATTATGAAATAAAAAATAATGTTTGCTTCGTTTAACTTAATTTTAATTAATATTATATTGTGCAGTATAAAGACCGCCAGCCGGCCCGCCGATAGCTGCGGCCCACCGGGAAAAGTCCCGCCTCTCCTGATGGCCAATCCGAGCCTGTTTCTAGTGTCCTTTCCTTCTTAAATTAATCGTTTGAGTGCCGGTATGATTGATGCTCCTAGTGCTGCTAATCTAAAATGGATCTGAACCTGAACCTGAAAGTAAATTGCGAGTCTAACCGTGCTTAGAGAGCGACAGTTGCCGTAGAAAAAAACAACAAAGTCAGAATAGAAGTGGAACATAGCCTGCCTCTAAAACGTAATAAACCGTCTACCCAGCTTAAACACATATAAAGCAGCTAAAACACTTGATTAACCGTCTGGAGTTTAAAGCCTCAATATGCTTTTTTCTGAAGTGCCTGGTGCTGGAAACTCTCTTTCGGATGGTCAAATCGAGGGCTATATCCAAAAAAAAAAAAAAAAAAAAAAAATCCAACTTTCCAAATCTGCCAATCTGACAGGTACACCTACTTCATGATTCAGGGATTGGCTGGGTGTTTTGAGATGTGAAAATGAGGAAGGGTTTTAATTTCTCTCTCTCTCTCCAGCTCTCTGTTGTCTTTCCATCATGGTATCTGTTTCCATCACAGTGTCTGCTAACC
>VXCM01008463.1:11486-28525 GCA_014773175.1 Lucifuga dentata
CATCCCCCCACCCACCCCCATATCTTCATGAAAACAACCGTGTGGAGATTACAAACTCACACATGACAGAATTCCGGTTAAAACCTGGTCTCTAGAGTTAAACTTTGTGCTGTTATCCCTGTTTATGTGATTAATCACATTGGATTACAAAGACACACACACACACACACACACACACACTCACACTCTATGAGGGCAGTGCTTCATCTCAGTGTGAGCGTTCTGAAACAGCATAAACATCGATCACATCAGATAGAAATCAGGTCAGATCAGGTGAAGTGCTCCACAGCCTCAGCATGAAGCTCTCCATGTCAGAAAGTGAACCTGAAGGTGACGGAATGTGCATGAGGTTGGATGAGATGTGGATTAGGTTGGATGGTGGGGTTGGATGGATGGGGATGTGGTTGGATGGATGGATAGATATTGCAGTCCACAGTGTGGATTGCAGCATTAATCAAGTGTTTCATCAAAACGTCAGAACCTTTTGATGAAAACCTCCAAAACCTTCTTTGACTCTGGTGGCGTCAGCATCTTCTGCTGATGGAGCAGCATCTCCACTCTGACAGGAAAAGACTTGACAAACTGGTTAAGAAGGCCAGCTCTGTCCTGGGATGGGATCGATCCAGTGGAGGTGGTGGGACAAAGGAGAATGATGGCTAAGCTGTCCTCCCTGATGGACAACACGTCACCCCATGCAGGACTTTCTGACAGCTCCTTCAGCGACAGGCTGCTTCACTGCAGTGAAGGAGAGATACTGCAGCTCCTCCCTGCAGCTGTCAGACTTTACAACGCACACAGAAAAACTGATAACTCAACCATAACGTAACGTTCCGTATAATACGGGATCGTCCCAGATTTCAAAGTTAAATGCTGCGTCCCGTATTGATACCTGATGCATATCCAGTATTGATTAAATACGGGACCCCTCCTGCAGCAGCCATGACAAATGGCTGCTGCAGGAGATAAACATACTGACTCTGAGAACATCAACATGGAAAAATCTATGCAACAGATATATGAAGGTAAGAAAGAAAACCAAAACAGGAAGTGGAAGTAAAGAGTCTCCATGCTGCAGCGTTTCTCCTGCCACTCAGAATTTAAGCACAGAAAAGTAGAGAAATGCCGTCATGTGCCATCATCATAAAAGTGCGAGAACTGTGAACGTTTTCAGTAAGTAAGTTTATAAATCAATAAATTAAAAGATTGCTTTTTTCAATTAGCCTGTAATGATTTCTAACAATCACAGTTTGTGGTGCCATAAATGGCTGAATATCAAAGCACCATTGATGTGATGTGACTGATGAGTTCCATCTCAACAAAAGCACGTGAAACACATTGATTAATGCCTTCCCGTCCTCCTCCAGATCCCCCGCCTTTCTTCTTCTGTGGTTAAATGGAGGAGTTCTGCTCCTGGAGAAATGTCAATCAGCCGTCCTGTGAAAACGGAGAAGAACAATTCTTCAAACGGCTGGAGGGAAACGGCAAGTCAGTGCTGTCTCATCAATAAAGAGTTGAAGCATTGTTGTTTTACAGTTAGCAGGGGGTAGAGGACAGCCCTGAGGGGTGTGTGTGTGTGTGTGTGTGCGTGCGTGCGTGCGTGCGTGTGTGTGTGTGTGTGTGTGTCTGTCAGGATGTCAGCAGGGAACCTCTCCATCAAGCTTTAAGACAGTAATTTGCCACCTCATTACTAACATTCAGCCCACAGGGCCTGTGAGAGAGACCCTAGGTGGTCGAGAGAGAGACAGAGCAAGAGAGGGGGAGAGAGGNAGAGAGAGAGAGAGAGGTTAAGACGTTAATTCCTTGACAGAGTAATGAAAGTAGACATACCCTGATAGAGGAGTGGACAGATTAAGTCTTCAGCTCTTCAGATCTTCTGACTGAAGACTTTTTACATTTTTATAAGCACGTTAAAACTTTGACTATACTCAGGGCAATTAAATCAATCTTTTCATACATCAAGTAAATGCCATAGTTGGATTAAAATCGACATAAATTATAGTAAACTTACTCTGAATAAGAGATGATGTAATTTAAATTGATTTATTCAGGCTGTAAACCCGCTGGACTCTGCTCGTACTCTGATAACGCAACACATCATGTATGATGAACAGCAGAAGCCTATGAATTCTGTCCATGCATACATTTTACTCACATAATGCCTTAACCACAGTACAGACAAAAAAACAAAAAAAAAAAAAAAAAANAAAAAAAAAAAAAAAAAAATCTGATTATAGCATTCATGCAGTAACTAACATTCTCTCTGTTATCGGATGACGGAACATGTCACACAATCACTGCGATTTAGCACACGACATGAACATCCATGTCACATGCATGATTCCTGTGTGTCAGAGCAAAGATATCGAGCTTTAAATCTCACCTCTGAAACAGGAAAACCGCCTGAACATGCCAAAGCTCTGATTTCTCCTCAGAAACAGCTGAGGAGGCTCATAGTTAAAGCAGCATTAGTGCTACTCCACACAGCAACATGAGTTTGTTCTGCTTTTAAGCCAAACGTTTCAAACTAAACTACAAACTTCTTTTCCTGGAAACTGCCTGAAGTGGCATTTTCATCATGCTTAGAGCAAACCACCTAAACAGCTGCATTATTTCCGCACCGCAAACTAAAATTTATCTTCTGGTGACAATTCCTCATCCTGAAGGAAACATGCAACTGTCTAATGTCTCCAACAAAGATCTCAAAGATTAAAACATCAAAATCAGAACAAAGATCAGCAAAAATCTCACAAGCTCCTGTCTGGCCAATCAGCAGCGTTCAGCATGGCGAGCTCCGCCCAGCAGTTCCTAAACCACTGGACAGCAGGAATAACACAGGACTAAATGGTTCAGCAGCCATTTTTTAGCTGCAAATCAAAGCAAAGTTCCAGAATTCCCTAAAGCAGAATGATGTTTTAGTGTTTATGATTTTTTATGATTTATGATTTTATATAGCATAAAGCATCATCTCTGCATCTTTGTCTTTTCTGAAAAAGAGCAGATTAACCCTGAAAGCTGAGATTTTTTCCAACCAGATATGGTTTGAACTGACAAATCTAGATTCAAATTTTCATCCCACAATCTGCAATAATGTTATATTATAAGTCGTGCAATAAATATAATTTGTACCTGTATGTACTTTGAAATGGTTGATGTCATTTCGACATGGCTGCTCACCGTAATTTCTTTATTTATAAATGAACATTTACAAGTATGCAGATGCAGTAACAGGTTAAACATACAACACTGGCAATGCTTATTTTGAAAAGGGAAATAGCTCATGAATGTTAAAACATAGCTTCTTTTGCTCCAACAGAGCAAAGAAAAGTTTTCACGGAGGTGTCCATGTTGTCTCTCATGTTCTTTTGCTTGAACTTGCTGTGATCGTAAATGATGTAATTCAGAGTTCTGAGGTGCAACAAACGCAGCATTTACACTGCGTTGTTTTCAGGGTGTGTCCTGTTTCCTAAAGCGCTGGGGAGTTTATTATAATTTTATATCTTATGTTATGCTGAAAAGGCTAAAGTTCCACAGTAAAACTACACTTACAGATAAATTGATCTTTTCCAATCTCTTCCTGTTTAGCATGTTGAGTCAGAAGATGTGAACCTTTTCTCTCAGACTCCCTCTTTCCTTTATGCACACTATCCCACAGTCTGTGTGTGTCTGAGAGAGAGAGAGAGAGAGAGAGAGAGAGAGAGAGAGAGAGAGAGAGAGAAAGAGAGAGAGAGAGAGAGAGAGGACAAAAGAGAGAAAACCTTGCATCCAGTTACAGGTGGTGGCATCTCAATAGGTCCAAAGAGGAAAGAGCTGCCTTTGAATACCACATGAAAGGACAGGGAGGGATGGGATATCTGGGGATACCTTCATTTCTCTGACAGCAGCCGTGCATACAAATGGGAAGCTATGTAAGGAATCTCCTTTTCCTCTCTCTCTCTCTCTCTCTCTCTCTCTCTTATGTCTTTGTGTAGTCTCTCTCCCTCTCAGCGAAGCGAGGAAGGCTGTTCATCTGTGGTTTGATGCGCTCACTCTCCCATGCCACTGGGGTGTTAGGAGTCTTGTAGGACAAGAGTGATGACACTAAGAGGGGCGCCACTGTGTGTGTGTGTGTGTGTGTGTGTGTTGTGTGTGTGTATGTTTAGAGGGTGAGGGGGTGTACCATGTCCAACCTATTCATCATTTGTCAATGCCATCTGCTGATCAATTAGGAGGCGAACAAGAGAGCCACTGACTCAACAGACCAGGATGACTGGGCCACACATACACACACACACACACACACACACACACANAGAGAGAGAGAGAGAGAGAGAGAGAGAGAGAGAGAGAGGTCACACGTGTGGTAAACGTGTGATCTTGGTGTTGGTGCTAATATTTTTCAATGTTAATCTCATTATCAAATAATTATTAATCAGACAGCCAACCTGAGTATTTAATTAGCTCATTAGTGGCAATCAACAAATTACTGGTGTGTTGAAACTCACCAATGATTGTTTGATGTTTTGATTGCTTGGATTGATCGGATTGCTAATTACCTTCATAAAAAAAAAAAAAAAAANAAAAAAAAAAAAAAAGAAAAAAAGCCCCAATTAGAACAGCAGATAATCAAAAGATTTAATATAAGGGTCTAAAATATAAACAAATTATCATTATGTCAAACTCTGCTCTTTATTGCCTATTTTTTATTTATTTATTTATTTTTTCTCAAGACTTTTTTCAAGAAAGAAAAATTGCTGTTTTGAAAGGATTGTTTTCTTTTTTAAAAAGAAAACAGCAATCCTGGATGAAAACTTGGTTGTTTCTGAACATTCAGTGATTTCCTGTTTATTTGTACACGCAGTACTTTTTCATATACGTTAAAACTTTGATTTTACTCAGATAGAAAAGAAAGAAAGAAATAATAAAAAAAAAAAATAGAAAAGCAATAAATAAATGCCATGTTATCACCATAATGAGGTGTAAATTGGTGTAAATTTACTCTGAGTATATCAGCAACTGTAGTAAATAAAAGCAAAATGGGCTGTGAAAAAAAATTCTTTATTGTTAATCCTCTTGATTGTTTGGTCAAAATATTAACAAAAATATAACTTTTAATTAAAGTAAAATAATTGAAAGGAAAAACAACTTCTTATCAGGATACAACTAAGTTTCTCAGTGGGTCTGGTGGCGTCTGATCGTAGTTTTGAAGACTTTCTGACCCCAAAACCAAAGTAACGTCTGTAATTCTGCAGCCGTGATGCTTGGAGATTCTTTGTCCACTGGAACCACCACCATCATCATCATCATCATCATCATCATCATCATCATCATCATCATCATCATCCTCACTGTGCATGGAGTCAACACACACACAGGACCAACAGGACCATTGGGAAAAATAATTATTTCAAGATAAGAATTTATTCATCCTTTAATTTATTTATTATAGCTAGTGCAGTGCCCATTAAAAACGTGTCTGTTTGGACGGGGCCGGACTTTATGGTGTGCGCCGCAGCCTGCCATTAGTGGCAGTGAAGCGGAGCATATATGCTGCTGCACCTGAAGCATATCCTGCCGCCGTGCCCGGAGTGTAAACTGCTGCACGGACTACTTTTACCGCACAGATGAATTCGAGAACCGCTCATCCAAACAACTTCGCAGGTGTCACTGCACGTCCTTGGGTCCTGAGCAATAAACCTGCCAAATTTTAACTTCATATAGTGCCGGGTTCTAGAGATGTTAGTGCCACGGACAGAAAGAGATTACTTTCTTCATAGATAGATTCAAGCTTATATTTTAGTTCATATTATGAATGAAACATCAAGATCATCTAACTGTAAAGGCAGAAATCTCTGTGGATGAGGACATGCAACGAGGACGTGCAGAACAAAATTAATGGCAATTCCCTCATGTTAATCCAGTTTTTGTAGTCAGGGGTTTTCACCTCACTTAAGAGGCACCAATTATTAAAATATTAAAAATTTGGCTTTGGTATGTTTTGAACAAAGGCTAAGCTCTGAGTACATGCTTCATGGATACATCTTAACTAGAATCTGAACTATAAAGACAGAAATCTCTGTCTGTGACACCAACATCTCTAGAACCCGGCACTGTATAAAGTTTTAATTCAGCAGGTTCATTGCTCAGGACTCAAGGACGTACAGCGTCATGTGTGAAGTTGTTTGGATGAGCGGTTCTGGAATTGAGCTGTGCCAGTAAAAAGTAGTCCGTGTGGCAGGATACGCTCCGGCCGTGGCACCCATATGCTCTGCTCCACAGGCACTAATGGCAAGCTGTGGCGCACATAAAGTCCGGCCCGGTCCGAACACACACGTTTTGAACGGGCGCAGCACTAGTAAACAATAAAGACATTTTTCTGCAAGTAGTTTTGCTTTAATTTTCTGAGGTCGCTGATTTGTGGAGGCTCTGTACACATCTTACTCACATTACTGCTTTAATCAGATACTGGCGATCATGTAAACTCTCTGACTGTTCATGGCAGACAGCAGATATTCACGTGAAGCCAAAGCATCAGTTTACTCACAGTTCAGAGGAGTCGTGTGATTAACAGAAGCTACTTATCCTCCTGCAAACTGATGACAGCTAACTTACGTCACACTGTGAAATTTGTGTCAGACTGGATGAGATCATGTCAGATTGTGTTATGAATGTCAGAATCAGCTGGTTATTCATCTGCTGCAGCAATCAAACCACGAGATTGTGATCCTAAATCTTCTGAATGAAGTTGTAGGCTTTTCTTTGATCACATCAGTGTCAGTAGATGCTAATCTCATGCTGCGTTCAAGTCAAAATGGGATGTTGGAATTTCCCAGTTAACTGACCTACAGACAGAAACGTCCTCTTAAGTCTGCAGATATTAAAATGTAATACAACTTTTTAAAATTTTTCTTTTTCACATTTATTTTAAACACTTGAAGTTACTGATGTAAAGTGACCAGCAACTCTTTCAGAAAGATTTTCAAATCAAATTTAAACTTCTTTATAGCTTCATAACATGTTTATATTTGTCCATCATGTTATCTTGATTTAAAGGTGTTAAATCTGCCTTTTTTCTGGCTCATGGCTGCACGTGGCTCTGCTCCCTCCCCAAAGTGCAACACGACACCGCTTCAGCTCCGCCTTTGATTGGTCGGAACATGCCACTTGATATTACGACCTGTAAAAATGTAAATGATTAGAAAGGTGGGGATGTAAAGTCTGAAAAGACTTTCTGCTGCCTCAGGACAACAAAAAGAAGTGGAAGATTAAGTATTGTTATATGTTTAAATATTGTTTGAATGAGATGAGGGTTTCATTTAATTTATTTTTTAAACAATATATATGAAATATGTCAGTTTTCTCTCTGCCCACCCCCTGCTTCTGACTTTAATCTCATAAATGACACTTTTCAAGCAATTAACGGATACACAGAGTATCCACTATTACTCTATTATGATAAGAAACAGCTGAGGAACTTGCTAAATATGTGTGTGTGTGTGTGTGTGTGTGTGTGTGTGTGTCTTCANTATGATAAGAAACAGCTGAGGAACTTGCTAAATATGTGTGTGTGTGTGTGTGTGTGTGTGTGTCTTCAGTATAGAAGCTTCATCAAAGCCTCTTCAGTCCCAAACAGATCCATCTGCTGCAGAGCTCCACGCCCGCCTGTGGTTTGGCGTCGGACCCGACCTTCCCGTTTCCTTACAGGAGGATCAACGGCAGGTGGAAGAGCTTTGAACTTTGCTGCAGGTGGAACATCTTTGAAACTTTGCAGTGACACCTACTGAAAGAGAGTGTGTGTGTGTGTGCTACGTTCACACACATGCCAGAAAACGGACGTTCTGAAAGAAGACATGTTGTAAAGAAGTGACTAAGCCTTTATTTTACCCTGATTAATATGATCTCAAAGGTTTTGTCCTTGTAGCATCAAACACACACACACACTTGAATGTAAAGTCATCCTGGCTCAGCGCCAACTCCATAATAGCAATAGCAGAGTGTAAAGTATTCTGGTCCAAGTAAATGTCCTGCATTCAAATATTTACTAAAGTAAAATCAGTTATTACTATTAAAAATTTTGTTTTTATTAAAGTGTTCATAAGAAGAGGAAACTTTATTTTCGCTGTCAGCTGAAAGTCTTTTCTAAAATCATTTTGATGATTTTAGATTAGTTTATTAGAAGGAAAATGGGAGTAAAAGAATGACAGGAGACAAGGAAAGATGCTGAGAAAGAAGGGAGGACAGAAGAGTTGAAAAAAGTAAGAAATAAAGAAAGAAAGAAAAAACTAATTTCACCATTTTCTCATCTGAAGCTAAAAGTAGCTTTGCTAACTGGATTCTGTGGTTACAGTCCATTCAGCTAACGGCTCATGAAAGGATAAAATGCTGTTAATGTTTCTTTATTATTATCAATAAATTCCACAAAAAGACAAAAACCAGAAATTAATAAACAAATATCATCACCAGTAGCATTAATCAAACTTACAGTGAGCTACAAGGTCGTAGGTTTGGTGTGATGAGTTGTGAGTGTGTTTGTGTTTGTGTGTGTTGCGTGCTGCACATACACACACCTACACACAAAGAGCTTAATTCTACAAAATATTTTCTTGATTCAAAATGTACTTACTTATATAATTTGTGGAAAAACCTGTTTGTTTGGTTTTTTTTGCATTAATGTAAATCTGAGACTAAAATTATTTAAAATTTGCACACGATGGATTCTAAATTTAAATATTACCATAACATAAATGAAGAATAACTAGTTGTAATCTGCTTCTCTGTTTATCCACCAAAAAAAAAAAAAAAAANAAAAAAAAAAAAAAAAAATCAACAGTCACTAATCAGCCCTGAAAAACTTCCCGAGTCTGAATCTTTCACCAAAATAGCTTTAAGAATTAAATTTAAACGTAATTTGAGAATGATCTGAGAATATTGCTCTCCATGTCTCTAATTACACAAGCAACTCCTGATTCAAAATAACTTTATTGAAGTGAGCGAGCAGGACGAGGCAGGGCGACGTTTTCAACTTTTGGATGGATTTCATTCGTTTCATGAATGTAAGAATTATATTTACTCTGCTGGTTATGAATGAGATCCAATCACAATGCAAGTCAGATGTGTGTGTGCGGTCTGGCAGGTTAGATTGCATTGTTGGATCCCATTTTAATATGACGTGTAAATCGAGCCAAAAACCGGTTTCATTGCACCATTTACACTGATGCCTCAAAAAACAGTTAAACACACACACACACGCACACACAGGGAATGATTTTCTCTGGTCAGGTGTGTAACATAAAACAACAAAAGCAGGTTGACCCCCTGCAGTCAGAGAGGAGCCTGCATCACTTCCTGTCAGATGTGGAGGGCTATGATTGGCTGATACCTGATTTTTGGTGATTGAAGGCAAAGCAAAGTCCGAGTTATATCTAAGTAAAGACATGAGAACAGCAGTAAAGAGAGAGAGAGAGAGAGAGAGAGAGAGAGAGAGACCTCACCTGTCTGTCCCACAGATGAAAGACAGTCAGTGAGGAGGAGGAGGAGAAGTCTTTTCTTTTGCTGATGAAAACAAGAATCAGCAGGGCTAAAGGTAAAGAGGGCGTTCGTACGGCAGCGGGTTACATTCAAAAGACACACCTGTTGTTTGGCCTGTCGCTGTCTATCCATCCATCGCTGTCTGTCTGTCTGTCGCTCTGTCTCACCACACACAGACGCAACAAGCAAGAACTTCAAACACAAGCCACCACACCCACTAACACACGCACACACACACTATCTAAGCATAGATGGGGTAGCGTGTTAGCTGAAGCTCAGGTATTTTGGAAGAACAAACAGAGCAGCACCTGAGGTATCAAACAGTAAAGATACAGTCTGTGATCTGCATGTAAACAAAAGAGTCGCCTCGCCGCTGCATACAAACCTGCACACGGGCCTGGAACCCGCGACTGCAGCTAAACTCATTTACAGGACACCAGACAACAACTAAGCTATAGTTATTGATGAGTTGCTAAAGCCACAGCACTTCATTTTGTTTGACCATGTAAGTTGAAAGGGAGCGTATCTATGTTCCTGAGTCATTCCAAAACCAGTCAAAACCAGTCTGATTTGGACTTTGACTTTTTAGATTTTTTTTTACCAAAATTAATTACTTTTCTGAACACCACAAAATTAAGGACTAAGATTATTAAAGTTCCAGAAAAACATATTTTCCCTCCTTAGGCATCAAAGCCCTATTATTATTGGTCGTTATTTTATGATATTAATCCTCAACCCCGTTACGGACACTATGGAAGCTGTCTGAATATTATTATAAAATGTATTTGTAATGAAATCAACATTTTCCTACTAATCAGATGTCCCTTGCACTAATTAAATAATTGAAAATATAAAAATTACAAAAAAACTCACACTTTTGCTACACTAAAGCCTGAAATGGGTACTTTCTGTGACAATGACCTCATCATTTTTGACCAAAGATGTGGTTTAACTTCATAATTTGAACTAAAATCAATATAGTATGATTGCTCTAAACATTTCAGACAGAGTTCCACAAACATTTAACTACTTTTTCATAAACTTAGCTAACCAGGGTCTCGTGTTCCCCAGTTCAATATTCTGTTCACTCACAATAAGGTGTGTTGACAGAATAATCCTAACCCTAACCCATTATGTGCTCTATTGTGGTATATAGAGAGGAACTTAGGACCCTGGGAATGTAGGAATGACTCTAATTGAAGCCACATTCATACTGATAATTTGAACTAAGGGTGTTTTCATACGTAGTTTTTTTTTTTTTTTTTTTTTTTTTTTGTACTCTAGAGTGTTTCACCCTTAAATTTGGTTAATCTGAGTAAATGTGAACGCAACAATCAAATTCAGATAGATTCAGATTCATAGATATTAGATTTAAAGGTCCAATATCATGACCTCCAATCAAATGAAAAAGGTCATGTTTTGCTGAGACATGAGGTATTGAAATCCTTCTAACCATCAAAGAAAACAACCTCTACCATGTCATGGGTTCGCCACCACGACACTGAAGAACTACAGGAAGGAAGTAGCATTTAATGCAGCAGCATGAGATCTGTTTGGTGGTTATACTGTATAGCAGGGGTCCCCAACTGGTGGCCCATGGGCCAAATACGGCCCACGGGTCCTTTCTATCAGGCCCTCAGATGACTTCTCCAAAACAAATAAAAAAAAAATCTTGTACTTTAGTTGCGCTTATCTTGAGATTGTGTGGTCATAAAATGTCATGCTTGGGCTCATTTTGTTCAGGAGAAGCTAAGATTTCCATAGATATTCATATATCTCCNAAATGTCATGCTTGGGCTCATTTTGTTCAGGAGAAGCTAAGATTTCCATAGATATTCATATATCTCCATTTTATTGAGACATGGCAATTATAAAACATCACAAATGCTACATAGGGATGAGCACAGGGTCTCCAGTCTGTCAGTGGAATATTACGCACATATTACGCACAGGGAAAGCATTCATTCATTGCCATGTCTATGTAAAAGCTGATAGCACCACTGACCCATCAATCAAATCCTCTGATAGTCTACTATCCAATCACAGAGAGGGATTTTAAAATTTAGACTNGACCCATCAATCAAATCCTCTGATAGTCTACTATCCAATCACAGAGAGGGATTTTAAAATTTAGACTGCCCTCAGAAATTACATCATCGAGAAGTGATGAAGCTAGGCTTTAGCTTGGAGGCTATCTTGTGCTTTAGTTACATTTATGTCAGGATCGCGTGGTCATAAAATGTCACGCTTGGGCTCACTTTGTTCAGGAGAATCTAAGCTTTCCGTAGATATTCATATATCTCCATTTTATTAAGAAATGGTGATTATAAAACACTGCAAACGCTACAACGGAAGTGCTGGGCCCAGTGCCGGGCAACTCCAGTTGTAAAGGATTATGTTTAAAAATAAATAAAAATTAGAAAATTGTTTTCCGTTGTTATTACCAATGACAGAAAAAGATCGGGGGGAGAGGGAAATAGTGACCCTTGGCTTGGCATGCTTGACATAATTTGGCCTTAGGGAAAACTAGTTGAGGAACGCTGCTGTGCAGTGTCATGTGTTACCCTCCTGCTGCTTCCTAAAGCCTCAAACCTCCCTGACTGCAGCCTGAACCATCCCTCTGTGCATGTAATATTAAATAATACTCTCAGAGACACATCTCAGGCAGCAGACAGACTGCAGGCTGCCAGATCAGCAGGTATCACAGAATGCGCTGTCACCCGGTCAGAACAGCCACTTTTTACGGAAAACACACAAACCTGGCAGCTCTGCACAGATCTGACCAGCTGGACTTTAAGCAACAAAATCATTTGAGATCATTACAAATATTGGTAGAGACACATCCCTACTGTCATCTGCACCTATGATTCATGGACAGAATTAATAGGATTCCACGATTCACCAAATATATGTGACATGTTGTGTAATGGGAGTATGAAGAGAGTCCACCAGGTGAGGTCATGCAGAGGTGGTTTACTCCAATTATGATGTTTACACTCCCGAATAAATCGATTTATAACCACATAATGTAGATCTGTTACTCAGCGTAAACTTACTCTGATTCATGCCAATTTCAATCTAATTATGATGTTTACATGACATTTGAAAAGCTTTATTGATTGCCTTAGGCTGAGAATAATGACAGTTTTACTACGCATGTAAAGATGCTGACTAATAGACACAAATTCAAAGACGCACACTCACACAGTCACCACCTCCCATGTAGCGACAAGGAGGAAGGTCATGTTGCAAACATCAGAAACACATTCGAGTACAGCAGGAGCAACCACATCACAGGCAGACAGGCTATCACACACACACACACAGAGCTACAAAGCCAGGATAACATCAGGGGATTAGCAGCAAACAAACTGAGTGAATACCTTGATGCTGCTTCTTCATCTTCTTAGATCAACTGGAGATCAGTGGGAGATATAGAGATTCATGTTATGTTCCACAGGTGTTATTTCAGGGAGATTTACACACTCAACTAAATCGTTCTTAAATGTTAAATGAAAGGCCTGGCATTTTAAGGGAAAACTGGATTTGTTCTTCCATAAACATTTCTTAGAGGTTGACGTCATGTTATGTCATGCTGAGTTAAACCTCAGCAGGTGGAGATGAAGATTTCTGGTTATGTAATATTAAAACTTGTCGAGGTTTGTTGAGCTGAGATGAACCTTCCCAGTTCAAACTGCCCATGGTAGTTTTAAAGTTTTCAGTACAAAGTAATACAACAACCAAAAATCAGTTTGAAAATGCATCATTGCACTTCGTGTTTCTGATTACATTTTGAACAGAGGTCCTTTGAGTTCAGAACAGAAACCATGAAGCACACGTGACGCTTGTAGCGTCAGCCACAGGTTTCTGATGGGACATTTTCAAGCTTGGACTTGGATTTAGGGTGTTTTTAGATCTGTAGATTGTTTGCTCTGGTCTGAACGAGTTCCTACGGCTGTCTTTAAGTCGGATTTGTACTTAAGTCGGAAGAGTTACATCAAGTGCGTATCTAGCATCAGTATAGGATATATTTTACCTTTCTATGCCTAAGAAACATTAAAGAAACACTTCCAGATATACTAAAACATGTTAAACATAATAATACTGCTGAGCCACTGATGACACGCAATGTTTTGATGTGCATCACAGAGTAGTGTGCCGTTCCTTATGACGAAACATTGTATGTAACTCAAATTTGTAATTTAATAGGCTTTATGGCGGTTGGTTCGTAAGTACAGCCAGATTGTTGTAAGTCGGACGTTCGTAAGTCAGGGACTGCCTGTATTTCAGCAAAAGTCACGTGAAAAGAAATGTTGGTGAGCGGCAGAAAGAGAATCAAGACAGGAAAAAGTTTACTATGTCAGGAAAACTAAAGAACATGGAACAAAGACCCTTTCCCAGTCACAGCATCATTTGATCCATAAAGAAAGAAAACTATGACAGCAGAAGCCGAATGAAAAAAAAAAAAAAAAANGTCGGCTTATACACGAGTATAAGCCGACCCCCCATAATTCAAATCAGATCCCAGAGAAAGAAATTTCCAGGTATTTCCAGGTATGGAAATACTACCCATTACCACTACACATGGAAAATAGTTTAAATCATACCTTAGAATGATGTATTTCTTGACTAAACATCTTATTCAGCACANCATGGAAAATAGTTTAAATCATACCTTAGAATGATGTATTTCTTGACTAAACATCTTATTCAGCACATTTTGGCCAGTAAGCCGTGATCTGTCAGTTATGGTAATCAGCTGCTGAAATAGATATCATGTTTACCGGTACGTGGATTATTTTCAGAAAATCAGAGGAATACTATGACAATACCCAGAAAAACAGGGAATTTGCTAAACAAATAAATTGATGGAACAACACCAGGAGGTTGGCCAAGGGAATTCCAAAACTCTGTAATGTCCAGCACATAGACAGACCCACATCGACTCAGGTACAGGATAATTACTGAAAACACGTAATGGNAAAAAAAAAAACACCATAATTACACAGCTAAATAAGCTAAATAAGCGCCATGATAATTATAGCTCATTGGTAAAGCTTTCCTTACCTTCATCAATGCGATTCAGACGAGGAAGAGGAGTCCAGAAAACTTAATGTTNGCTTTCCTTACCTTCATCAATGCGATTCAGACGAGGAAGAGGAGTCCAGAAAACTTAATGTTAGCTTATGTCACTCACGGTAATCAGCTGTTTACCGGTACTGGTATGTGGATTATTTTCAGAAAATCACAGGAATACTATGACAATTCTCAGAAAAACAGGTAATTTGCTAAACAAATAAGTTGATGGAACAACATCAGGAGGTGTCGGTTTATATGCAGGTTTCTTTAAAAATCTAAATTTGCAGGTCAAAATCGGGGGTTGACTTATAGTCAAGTATATACGGTATATCTGAATCTGCATCAGTATTTTTGCTGGCTGTTCATTGGCATATAGTTATTCCAGAGATGATGATCTAGTGGCCGTTAGAGGTACTGAGGCTAAAGTTCTGCTCTGATTTTAATGTTCCATTAAGCTAGCTGAAAACTCATCAATGGAATTATTTTTGGCTCCAGAGGAGTTTTTCTTCAAAGGAACATTTGTAAAACTAAAACTCAGAACAAATTTCTGAAAATACAGTATAAAAATTAATACTTTGTAGGTGTGTGTGTGAGTGTGTCTGTGCATAGGCCAATTTATACTTCCAAACAGACGTGTATGCGCACAGTAGCGGACGCAGACCGCCAGCGGACGCGGGTNTATACTTCCAAACAGACGTGTATGCGCACAGTAGCGGACGCAGACCGCCAGCGGACGCGGGTCTGTTTATACTGCATTCTGCTGCTTGGAGGATGCATTCCACACATGCGCAGTAGCACTAGCGTAGCATAGTGTGGTGACTGTGCAGACTCGTACACGCGGTCAGAAAAAATTGGAGGTACGTGGATGCCTGCAGAGGCCTCTGCATACACACTCTGATGTAAACAGATGACGAAATTTACGTAATGCGGACCCCAGCGGACCCTCGCATCCTCACGTACAGCGAAAGGATGAATTGGCTTTTGTGTGACCCAGATGAAGAGCAAAAGAAGAGTTTCATGGAGGGCAAAGGAGGAAAAAGCCTGGAGGGGGCTGAGATGGACACACACACACACACACACACACACACACACACACACACACAGACACACACACACACACACACACTCATTGCAGTTTGAAATTAATGTCAGCCTGGCTTGGCACTGTGAGTAGCCTCAGGTCTTAAATAATCTCCCCCCTAATCACACACACACACACACAGCAGTGTAGACTGTCTGGTCAGCCTAATCACTCAGAAAGGAAGTAGTCAGGAAGATCTGGTCGATGTAGCTGTTCTGTGAGAGCAATGATTGGGCTGGACACACACACACACACACACACACACACACACACACACTAGCAGCATGGCAATGCCTTTGACCTGGTTCCCTGTATTTAGAGCCTTTGATTTCCTGACTCCACTTATTGTTCTGGTCCCAACCATGTCAGCCATTCACGTCCCACCCTAAGCCTGCTTTACTCCTTTACGCTTTTTACTCCGTCCTTTCCGTTTTGCATCTGGGGATACCTGCACAGAGCGAGTGAGCTAGGGTCAAAGAGAGAGAGAGAGAGAGAGAGAGAAAGGAGATAGTATGAATGACATGCAGGATGGGGGCGGGGGTGTTGGATTGTGCTGCATTGACACATAAAACCAGTGTTTCTCAGTTTTCAGATGTCTCATTGAGGCTCTGTCCGCTTTGATATTTTAAGTAGGTATCACAACAAAAGGGCCAACAAATGGCAGGAGCGGTGCTGGAGGAGGATTGCTGCAGCTAATGGAGGAGGTAGTGTGTGGTGCATGGGCAAGGGAGGAGGAGAGCTCCTTCCCCAGGGACAGGTAGGGTTACCTGGGGAGGGAAACTCACATTTTCCCCTTCCTCCTGTTCCAGGCTAGAGGAGAAACAACTGCAAATGGTGTTGGTGCACAATTCAGCATCTGTTTGTGAGTTTTAGATGTATATATTGAACCTTTTCGCATGCAACATTTGGTTAACACCCATGACTCATGCATACGTATGTAAATCAGGTAGTGTGTCACACAGCCACAACAATCAGCCAGTGTTGAAAGTGCAAAAGACCTCAGATACCAACTTTATACATTTCTCAGTCAAACTGCTCATACTAATTGGCCTTTATAAAATGTGTTTCAATGTCTAAATGTATTTTAAAATCATATTTAAGGGCCAGGTGTTAAAGGTCCATACTGGTGATCGTGCATGTTTGAGCCCAATATATAAATCTGCATACATGTTAAGTTACTGACAACCAATTTCCAAAACATAAAGTCGTATTTTAGTTATCCTATTATTTTTTAAATTCTGTAAACTTTCAAAATCAAATGTTCAGGTGATACACACACCTTAAAATTTCATGTTTCACCTTCTAACACTTACATCTTCTTCTTCTTTTCCTTTCGGCTTTCCCTTCAGGGGTCACCACAGCGAATCATCTGCCT
>VXCM01008464.1:324-37813 GCA_014773175.1 Lucifuga dentata
AAAAAAAAAAAACCTGAATACACGTCTTGTTGGTGATGATGGATTACGTATCCTAAGAATGTTTCAAGTATCAACAACTGAAACCAGTGGAGGTCTGGAAGGTAGGAAAAGCATTTTTAGTTCACCGTTCCAGTAGTATGCTTTGGAAAATGCTTGTCAGTAACATTACATGTATGAAAATTGTATATATTTGGCTCAAACCTGCAAAATGGGTGGTATGGTCCTTTCATGTAAACCCAGTTTAAACGTGACGACATTTTCTATTATCACATTTAGAGGGTTGTGCAGCCTTGAGCTCCATGGGTGCTTTCAGGTTCTGTTGCTGTAAGTAATGCACCAAACTAATCATCCAAACTCTCAGTTACTGTCATCTCTTATTCCCAAATTACTTGCAGATGAATACTGAGCAGCGTTTAAAGAAGTCTTTGATGTTTCATGTTTACATTCCTCTGCACTGAGCCTTAATCATCCAAACTCCTTAAATACAAATATCAGCCCCAAATTCCTCTTAATCTCCACAAACCACAGCATCTGACAAAACCACCAATCCATCACTGATCTCAGTCAATGCCAGGATAATCCATGACCTGCTGAGGGTCTCCAGACCAGCCCAAATCCTCGACCTTCACAACAAGCTCCATGGATGTTTCTGTGAAAATCCATCCATTCACAAGGGAGAAATTCATCTTTCTGCATCTATCAAAGACGAATGTCTCTGAGATCTCAGCTGAAGCTATTCCACTAAACTCCACTTATGTTTCAAATATTCAGTTATCTATAGAAATACCTCTTGCTAGTGTTAAAGTAGTCCACAGTATAAGAGGCACTCAGAGTGAATAACTTTGCCAACAAAATCCACAATAAAAAAAAAGAAAAAAAAAAAAAACTTATTTAAAATGAGCCACCATACTAAATTTATTTGAAATCGACCCATTAGCATTGATTTTATCGGCTAAAAACTTCTTCAGTACTGGGTTCTGAGGTGGTTTTGGGCTAGTGGACATAGTCAAATTTACAGCATCATGACACCCAAAACGACACGTCCTCAACAAGTCAAGGATTCAAAATATTAGAAACATGGTATAATGCAGTCCAATAAAACACCAACACAGACTCCAACCTTAGAAATGACCGTTGAGCTGAATCAACACCTCCGACACAGTGGCAAAAACAACTAAAATTATTACTCTCAAAGTTAGTATTTAGAACAGGACTGTTGTATTGGATTGTACTGCAATTTATTTTTCTGGCCGCTGAGTCATTTATAGAGGAAGTTAATATAAACTGACCAGAGCTAGTGATAATGTGCAGGAATCGCTTCCTTCTTTATTCATTTATTTATTTATTTATTTATTTTTTTACAGGTAAGCACAGATTGAGCAGCTTTCAGTAAGGTGACGGGACCACCGGGTTTGATCATCCATTGTTTAATAATCCATGATGCTTCTGATGGTAAACTCATGGTGCTAAAGCAACTTCTACATTATTACCTGGCTTTTAGTTTTGCTGTTTGTCCATCATTCTCATCAGTTCTGTGAAGATGTTAGCTGTACGCTGCACTGCTGAGTCTAAGTGACATCAGCATGTTAACAATATGACCGTTAGACGACCACACGCATGTGCTGTTTTCACATTCCTCTGCTGAAGGACAAAGAATTCTCTGTTTTTCCTTAAATCCGAGCTGGTGGTGTGCATGCTTGAGCACGATATGTGACATCACGACATGGTTAAAACCAATAATGATGTAATATGCAAATTACACATACTACAATCTTTTGTACATGGAGAACAGACTGTGCAGTGAAGCTGGAATGTTTTGTGTGTATCTGTGTGTTAGCTTGTTATGTTCAGAACAGAGTGTAGCCAGACCAGTGGCTGGTGGGCGGAGCGACATTTTCATATTCATAGATTTTGAAATTCTCAATGTTGGCTGTGCTTATAAGCTTTTTCAGCTGCATTTTAGCGAAAAACCAAACTGGATGAAATATTACTCAAAGTATTTAATTAATGGGATGTTTAAGGTCGTCTGGCCTCACAAACACGCGCAGACCAAACTACAGCACAGTTAAAATTAGACTGAATCTGGCACCTGCTGGGCTGTTAAGGCCACCACATACTTCACACGACTACGATCATACGAGCGCTGTCGGACCATGTCGGAAAAGATTCTGTGCCTATACTTCTTTCGACCACTCATACTTGGAAGTGGGACAAAAGAGACTGGCGTCACGGAAAGGGGTGGGGTTGTTAACGGAACAAATTCATGGAAGTATCATCCCTTTCCGCTCCCCTCATCAACTACAAGAATACTAGCTGGCATACTAGCTAGCTACAGGCCTACTGCCATACACACTGCATGTGGTTAGCTAGCATGCTGTCTGAGCAACAGCACTCCCTGTTAGCATGCCAGCTAACCATTCGAAGTGTCTACAGTAGCATTCCTGTAGCAAACTACCATTTATTATAAAACAAATAACATTAAGCTTTGAATAACCATGTACCTAGATTATTAAAATATAGCAACATCTCCAAATAGCTAGCACTCCTCGTTAGCATGCCAGTTAACCGCTCAAAGTGTTTACAGCAACATGCCTGTAGCAAGCTAGCATTTACTGTAAACCAAACAACATCAAGCTTTATACGTTAAATAACCATGTACCTAAGTTATCAAAGTATAGCAACATGTCCAAATAGTTACATAAAGAAATCTGCTGCAACAAGACAGGACAAAAGAATGAAAGAGAAAGAAGACAAGGGGCTAAAATAGATTCTATTCATACATAAAGTTTGTCCATAAGTGCATTCCACAATGGGCGCAGTAGCTACATACTGTCGTACACGTTCGAGGGTTTAGCTAGCATGCTATCTGAGCTAGCTGGTATCAGCAGGAGTTATGAAAAGAAAGCTGTATGAAGGCCTCCAAGAAAAACAAGTAGGCCTGGCCTACTGACCCAGCCAATCAACACACAAGGTGGGTGTGGCAATGGGATCATAACAGTCAGAAAGTTACTAATTTTGTCAGGCACACCCCTCTCCTCATTGGTCGTCGGAATGATGGCTTCCAACTCTTTCCAACAATCCGAGCATGCTGTCAAATGAAGTATGTGGAGGCCTTTATACAGACGTTCAATGTCAGTGTCTATGAGCAACATTTGGAAAACAGATTCAGCAGCTTTAGGAGTTCAGAAGTTCATATCAGGAGTGGTGAACCTTCACAAACAAAACCCACAGATCCCTCAATAACAATGAGCAGCTGCTTCTTCGGCAAAGGCTTTATTTCGTCAACATGAAGAAAAGAACAATACAAGTCACCTAAACATTTCACAAATGCAGAGAGGCTGCCATTTTCACATTTCAAGATTAAAACGTCACTCCTGAAGCCTGGTTTATACTTTCCATGTAGGTGAGATCACGAGGGTCCGCTAGGCTCCGCCTCCAGCGGATGCGGTTCTGTTTATACTCCATTATGCCCACGCATGTGGGTATAATGCTTAATGTTTAACACAGCCAGAGAGCAGTTCAGGAGGGTATTAATCGGGGAACACACACATTCCCTGCAGCGATGGCTCTCCTCACAACCTCTCTCCAAGAGCAGCAACTATGTTGTTTTTCTAGCGTATGCGCAGTCAGCCCAGTAGACATGGACAAGTCTGTGCGGTCAGAAAAAGTTGGAGGTATGTGGACGTACGCACAGAGGCCAACGCGTACACCCTCTGACAGGTTGGTCACGATATCAGATTTTTACTCCACGATTATCGCGGCCAAGAGTATTCACGATAACGATATTATCGCGATATCTATAGTAAATTTGAAAAAAAAAAATGCTATCAATCAAATTCATGTTTAGCTTTGTTTATTGTGTGTTTTGTCTCTTTTGTCGTCAAATGAATTAGACTCCAAATAGGAGTGCAGGGAGGTGGAGAGAGTCTGTAACCAGAACTATACAAAAGCTACAAAAAGAGGAATTCCACCTTAAAGGATCGTGTAAAGGAACCAGATGACCTGATAAACAAAAGATCCACAAATCTAACAAATAACCAGGAGAGAGAAAATCCTGTCAAGTCCAACGCCATGATAACTTAGCTTTAACAACACAACTAAGACCTTCATGGAACATTTCCCGTTTCAGGGCTAGCAAGCTAACTGCTACTTCCTGTCTCTACCGTGGTGAAATCTGCAGGATGATATCGCTCCCTTTAGCGGTTCCTGTTGATCTACATTTCCTGCAGACTGGGGTGTCTACCAACACCCTATCTTTGTTACCAAATCCCACACTGGCAGCTAACTTTTTTCAGGTTAGGGTAGAGCGACTTGCTCTGCCTGTCAGCTCCTCCATTGTGATTTTGTGCGGCAGGAGGAGCAACACACTGTGGTGGTAGCTAGCTAGCTAGTTACTGCATCACGGTGTCATATCACGTGTGTGTGTGGGGGGGNGGGGGGGGGGGGACAAAGCGAGAACAAAAAGAAACAAATGATTTAAGAGGCGCTGGATTATTCATATGATATTATCATATGTGTATTATAAACATGATATCAAATATTTCATTTTTTAAATATCATGGGTATCGTCAACACTAGTATATCGCAACACCCCTACTTCAGACATAAACAGATGATGAATTTTACGTCACGTGGACCCTTGCGGACTCGCGTACCCGTCGTATAAATTGGCCTTAGTGTTCCCCATGGAGCCACCGATTTCACACAGAAATCAATGAAGTTTGACTGTAGAGGCAACTTTGAACTGTTCTGTATATGCTAATCTCACCAAGAGTGTCAGTGTTTGCCAACATTCAGAGGCTTAAACGGAGGAAACGGTCCTTTGGGATAACATGCAGAAAAAATTTACAGTAACGCAAAAAACAGCTACAATCTTCACCCTTTCAATGTTTTCAATAGGTGTACCTAAAGGCAATAAGCATTAGGAAGTACTTTAGCCTGAACCATTACTGTGGGTCTCTTCAGCAAGTTCCTTGCTCACATTCTCACTGTGTTTCAAATTCCAATAAACATGGCAAGATCTTCTGAAATATTAAATAATTTATTAAATTTATATAATTTTCATCTTTTAAACTCTTTAAATCTTGCTGTGGCTATTTCACAGTCTTGCGAGCTCCACCCAGCAGACCTCTCACCCCAGATTAGGAACTAAAAACATTTCAGGAGCTACAGGGCAAGTATGAAAACGGTTCCTGGCTCCTTCTTGCAAAATGAAGGAAAGTTCCTGCAGGGAAAAAAGCCTGTTGGTGAAGTCAGCTTCGGGTGCATGTGTTTGCAGTGCTCGTGGCTGAAGCGGTCTTTTTCCAAAAGTGCATTTATACTTGTTTCGATTAGTTTGATGTTTTTTAAGATTTAGTATGGACAATACAAAATCTCTAGCATCCCAATTACAAAGTGTCTAAAGGGAATTTTTAAGCTGCAGCTGGAGATTTTTATGTTGAATAGCAGGCATAACATCAGGGAATGAAGATTCATATTAACCATTTTACTACAACTACTGATGCTGCATAAATTATGTTTCAGAATTTAATTGTATGTGTCTGACACATTGAATATTGATGAGACAGAAATATATCTTATTTTGGTGCTTGGCTAACTTGGCTTGAAAAACAAAATCGCACAGATTAAGATCAGATGCTCTCAGATCTGGTTTGGGCCAAATTTATATGTGGAAATATGTATTTCCTGACATTCTGACTCAGTCGTCATACAATGCGACACACTATCTTATGTAATTATTGATCATCACCTTGGTAATCACTGTCTGTTCATTTGTGGCATTAATAAAAAATAAATAAAAATGTGATACTGTTTGACTATGTCCACATATGAATGATGTAGCAGTGATCATTGATGCACACGTCCAAGCTGCAACACTAATCTTTTATGCTTTCTCTACCTTCAAATGTAGTGAAGGGTCGTTGTGGATCTTTAGACACTTGAGAAAGCAACAACTCGTACAATTATTTCTGTCTCATTTTGTTTACCTCCGTTTTAAAAACTAAACACTTGGTTGCTTGTTCAGACTGTTTCAGGTTTTAACTATAGGTAAAACAAAATAATCGGAATTGTGCATCAAGACCTATGCTAGAAATGTAGAAGGAATGATGAACTGAGACCCGTGCCGAGCCAGGCGGCGATGACAGCAGTAATTGAGGATTACAGATTAGGACTAACAAGCAGCAGCTCCGGTCACAATGAGGCTTAAAGGGAAGCACGGCACAGAGCCACATATGGCACAGATGGACTTCCTGCTGACCAGATTAACCTGCAGCCTGATTCTTTGCTGTCAGGCTGTTTTAGGTAATACTAGCTAATATTAGGAGCAGGTTTAAGATATAACAATTCACTAGGTAGCAGCCAGGTTCAAAGGCTCAAAATATGCTTCTATAATTGGTGCTTTGTCATTTTGTAGTTACATTGCTGTGAAAAAGTATTCACCTCCTCCTAATGTCTTCTATTTTTATGTGTATCTCATACTAAACTGTTCCAGATCTCCAAACAAAACTTAACATAAAACAAAGGCCAACTGAAGAAACATTACAGTTTTTAAATGATAATTTTATTTATTGAAGTAAAAAAGTTATCTAACACCTATATCATCATGTGAAAAAGTAATAACCCCCTAAACTCAATAACTGGTTGTTCCACATTTAGCAGCAACAAGATAATTCCAGATCATGTCTGACATTGCTGTGTGGAGTTTAGTTGCTCTTCTTTACTAAACTGCTTTAATTCAGATACATTGGAGGTTTTCCAGCATGAACGGCCTGTTTAAGGTCCTGCAGCATCTCAATGGGGTTCAGNCCCACCATTACACTACCACCTTCATGAAACCCCTCACCATCATGCTACCACCTCCATGCAACCCCTCACCATCATGCTACCACCTCCATGTAACCCCCACCATCATGCTACCACCTCCATGTAACCACCCACCATCACGCTACCACCTCCATGTAACCCCCCACCATCACACTACCACCTCCATGCAACCCCCATCATCATGCTACCACCTCCATGCTGAACGTAGGTATGGTGTTACTGTGGAACGCTGTGATTGGTTGATGCCAGATGTAACAGGACCCCCGTCTTCCACACAGTTCCACTTTCCACTCATCTGTTCATAGAACATTCTCCCAAAAGGTCAGAGGTCATCAAGGTGTGTTGTGGCTAAATTGAGACGAGTCTTCATGTTCTTCTGGGTTAGCCGTGGTTTTTACCTCATCACTCTCCCATGGAGGCCATTTTTGGCCCGTGTCTTTCTGATAGTAGAGTCATGACCTCTGACCTTTACTGAGGTGAGAGGCCTGCAGGTCCTTTGATGTTTCCTTGGCTCTTCTGTGACTTCCTGGATGAGTCGTCGCTGCTCTTGGAGGAGTTTTGGAAGGCTGGCCTCTCCTGGGAAGGTTCACACTGTGGATCTTTGGAGTCCCAAAGCTTGAGAAACGGCTTTGGAACCTTCCAGGCTGATGTATTTAATCAGCTTCTTCCTCATCTCTGCTGGAGTTTCCTTTGATGGAGGCGTCGTTGCTGCTGGCTGAGACCTTTTAGCTGCTTCACATTGCTGAAAAAGTTCTGTTTAAGTGACGTTTAGATTGAACAGGGCTGCAGGAATCCAGCCTGGGTGTGTCGAGTCCAACAGAACCCAGTTATCATGAACTCTGGTAGATCAGAGGATTTAGTAACGAGGGGGAGAATACTTTTTCACACAGGCCTAGTTGGTATTACATAACTTTTTTTTCTTCAATAAATACAATTATCATTTAAAAACTGTATTTTATGTTACTCGGGTTGCCTTTGTTTTATGCTAGATTTTGTTTGAAGATCTGAAATAGTTTATTATGAGATACACACAAAAAGAAGAAATCAGGAGGGGTCAAATATTTTTTCTCAGCACTACACTATAAACATGTCATCCCATCCCATATTAAAAAAAAAAAAAAAAAAAACAGCTAGGATTTTAATTCTGTTCGTAGCTTGTCTTTATTCTGTCCAAAATGACAATCTAAATTATAACCAAATTGCAAGTTGTACTGTATGTAAAAAAGAAATACCAGATTTTATTTGTGTATTTTAATTTATTAAAAAAAAAAAAAAGACAGCAGAAACAGTAAAGTTTCCCTACCTTATTCATGTGTTCAAACATATTTTATTTGCAGGCCATGCTGACAGCATTTTTTTTAGTATTTTCAAATTCACTGTCTATTTTAATTATCATTTATATTGATATAATTTTATGATATAATGATGTAATTTCCATTGCTGCATTGAATTTGATCATGTAAAAATACAATTCCAGTACTTGAGACTTGAAAATTGCAAACATTCAATTTGGATTTGTTCAGGAACAATTTCTTTCAAACAGAAAAAATGTTTGGTTAGGTCTTAGGCAAAACCTTTTAAATGTATTGTTTTTAATCTCTGCATTTTTAATTTTCAAAATAAAAGTACATTTTTTTCCTTTTTTGTTTTTTTGTACACCTAAAACTTAAAAGTATCAGTGTCTATATACAGATATCAGCACTGACAACTATGGCACCTCTGGGCTTCCATACTGAGGAAGACTAAATCTGAATTAGCCATATTAATAATATCAATATCCAATTTGAAGGGTCACATCTTTTCTCTGTAAAACATAAATTGACTGGAACAAAAACAATGACTGCATCAAATGAAAATCTTGAAAAAGGAAGAGATTTAGAGATGCGAAGGCTAAGCTTCCCCAGAGGGGAAAAAAAAAAGTTTAGGAATTTGAGTTTGTGATACTGTGGCAGTTAGAGAAGAAAATATGACGGTTTTCAAGTCCTCAAGGTGTTCTAAATCAAAGCTGCCAGAGAAAAACACGCCACGTCACGTTTTTGTTGCCAGGCAGAAAGACAGTTCAGGAAGTGAGCAGGAGTGGCAAACGGTGGGAAAGTTTCAAACCAGCAGCAGCTCAGAGCCTGTAAAAGCCGTCAGCACAGTCTGAGCTCTGAGCTTCAAAAGGTCGGCCGCTGAGCTGAGGGAAGCCAGAGAGGAGCCGACATTTTACTGCAGCGCCTCTCAGCTTTACAGGCTCCACTGTGCTGTACCGTGGTCATATTCATTTACGCTGTGGACTCAGTGGATAACAGAGCCCACTGGCTACCACCCACTACTGTTGGTCAGTGGATTGGCTCAAAAATGTGCTGTGATGAAAGCGATAAGACCTCCTTTAAAAAAAAAAGCCACAACATCCAGAGGTGCTGAATCAGGAAATGAAAGGACCATGAGTCACAATTTCTAATGGTCATTTCCAAATAAAAACTTAGAAACACGAGAAGCAGCACAACTTTTACATGGAAGGTTGTTACACTGGTCATATAAAGGTCAGACAATTTCCCAAAATGATCATTATCAGTGTAATCGGTTGTGGATTTAAAAATTAAAATCTATGAAGGTTCTCTGTCATCCAGGTCATCAGATATCTGGCAATGGTAGTTCAAGGCAACTGGACTTGTTTGGTGCTAAAGACATCCAGGTAGCTTCTTCATTCTGAGTCATTCACATCTTGGGCCAGGTGACCCCTTGGGTCACATGGGAGTCATATGAGGAGTCATAGGAGTCACATGAATAAAGCTTTTTTTTGATAAGCTTTATGAGATGAAAACAGCAGGTGTTGCTTTACAGTACATTACCTTACTATTACGCATCGCCAAATTTATTAGGCTGTTGTGGGTCAAAAATATCCATGGACAAAAAAAGGACAAAGATAAAATCCAATTCCCCTATGTGGTATAACCCTATTAAACAAACTCCAAACAAATGTAGAAACAAATAACAAATGATTTTTTAATGATCTGACTGATAAGAATTGGAATAGTTGACATATGGTGGCTGTCTCTCCAAAACAAGTCAATCAGTGTGTATTTATGTACCTGGAGGCATTTATGTACCTGGCACTACAGCCAGTACATGAGTAAAAGAGTCCTTCACCTGCACCTTTGATTGACAGTGAAGCAGCGTTGTATCTTACGTATGTAGGCACAGGTACAGATTGTCTTGCCTCGTTCTGCAGGCAGCCATCGTGATTTTGAGTGGAAAAGGGAAAGCGCGGCCTTTACAAAAACTGAAGAATCAATTAAGAACATTATTAAGTCGCTTCCTATCTACCTTAAAAAAGTGGATTTGGTGTTAAGCTGCTCTTTAAGAGGCTTAAGGTGGCCTTAAATGTTACTGGAATAATACTGTATATTCTTGATTGATTGAGTGCTTAAAGGACCAAACCACCCATTTTGCATGTTTGAGCCTAATACATTCAATTTTCATACATGTTACGTTACTGACAATCATTTCCGAAAGGATAAAACCGTATTTCAGCTTTCCTGATATTTTGCTAAATCTCTTAATCTTTCAAAATCAAACATTCAAGTGATACACCCACCTTAAAAATCCATGTTTCTCCTGCTAATAGTTACACAGCCTTATGAAGTCACGGTCCTTTAAATTTTTCCATAAACACAGGTCTTCTTTTGGGACTATACTCCCCGGTGGAGGCATACATTTATTCCACACATTTTATTGCGCTTAAATACTAAAATTACGTAACTTCTAAAAACACCTGAATACACGTCTTGTTGGCGATGATGGATTACCTATCCCAAGAACGTTTCAAGTATCAACAAGTTGATTTTAATAGCAGAATGAACTGAAACCAATGGAGGTCTGGAAGGTAGGAAAAACATTTTTAATTCACCGTTCCAGTAGTATGCTTTGGGAAATGATTGTCAGTAACGTTACATGTATGAAAACTGAATTTATTAGGCTCAAACATGCAAAATGGGTGGTATGGTCCTTTAAGTTGCTCTTTACGAGGTAGTGTGAAAGAGGAGGGGCAGCCACAACTTAAGGTGGACTTAAATGTTATTAGAATAATACATTCTTGATTGATTGAATGCTTAACACTGATTAAACAATAATAAACTAACATCAGTAATGTCTACCTAGTATAGCTGGATGTGCAGCAGAGAGTCACGCACCTGAGCTGAGGTCACAGAGGTTGAGCAACCAAAACCAGAAAAGAGACTGAAACTGTGAATTACCGGTTTTACGTTGCCGTCGGTTGAGCAGATCGTTGATGGCGACTCTGAATCTCTTTGCTTCTTCTTCACTGGCAAAGTTAAGACCGATCTGACAGCTCTATGGTACAGAAAACAAAAAGCATCAGCACATTCAAATAATAGCTTTCATTACACAAAATATATTTAACAGAAACAAAAAGTCCAAATTAACATGATGACTACGTAGATGTAGTTGGAGTTAATATTGGGGTCATATATCAAAAGAAAACTATAGCTAACCTTTAACATGTTAATCTGAAGATATGTTACCACCTTATCTGCTACAGCTAATCAAAGGTGGACTTCAGCTAACGTTAACCATATCGCTCTCTGCTCGCTCTCTGCTTCTAGATCAATCAACAGATTAATAAATCACTTTGGTTCATAACTAGTTCTGATCTGGATCAAAACAGAATGAAACCATGGTCTCAGTGTGAGGGCGACTGCTGTGATCAGATCACACCAAGAGGAAAACCAACTGGACTTCCCGAATTTCAATTCAATTCAAAAGTACTTTATTAATCCCTCAAGGAACAATTAAAAGTAGGTCAGCAAACAGCAGCATGAGTTGACACAGACGTCAAGCAGCACCAAACACAGAGGAAGAACCAAAACCTGCAAGCGCAGTGCGGGCAACAGGATTTAAAGCTGAATAAATACTTATTTTAAAAGTTAGAATGCTAAGAAAATAGTCATATAAACATAATCAATGAATGATAATGTCAGTACCAAGAACTTTCCTCTTTTACCTTTGGTTTTTATCGGTCTTATAGCCTCTGGAACAAAACCAAACTTCCTTCTGTTTGTTTTACATGAAGGATTTCTAACACATGTTCTGGAGGGCATCAGTGTGAAGGAGTCATGGAGGACGTGTAGGATCGTTTATTCAGCTTTATTCAGTACCTGTGTCAGTGATCTCTGTGTTTTACCAATAATTTTGGAACTAACATTTACAACACCTTGCTATCTATTTTTGTCTTTCTGGCTCAGAGAAGAAAACCAACAGATAAAGGAAAAGGTGTCTTTTGTACACATATACACTTATTATAGCCTTATTATACACTTACTATAATACAGCATACTATATACGACATTCATTCTTATTTGGGATTTGTTCGTAAGAACAGAATCTACACACACTCAAGAGCATATCAGAGTGCTGACATGTTTGTGTAAAGTCTTTTGCCAAAATGCTTATGACAAAAGCTGTATAGAATAAGTGCAGTATGGTTTTATCCACTCCAAAAGAGTTGAGCTTATGTAAGCCGTACAGACGCCGCTGGGCTTTCCTGAAGCTCACGTTGTGAGGAGAAACAAAAAGCGGGCCGTAAACTGTTTCCTGTGTTGGATCTCTTTGCTGAGAGCTGCAATCTAAAAGTAATCTGCCGTACCAAAAAAAAAAGCAGCAGCATCTTTCTAAAAAATGGTGGCATTCAGAAACCCTCTCTGCTGCTTCCTCTTACTCTGAAACAGGAAGCAGCCAGTGGCAAAAGGGTTAAAAAAAAAAAAAAAAAAAAANAAAAAAAAAAAAAAAAAAAGCAGGACGGCTAAGTCACGTGAATATTTGACCACATGTTGAGGATCTCTCCCTGCTATCCTGTGGTTTCACTGCTGTAATCGCTGACACTTACATCTCCTGTAAATGAAATGAAGTACGGTCTGGAGCTGCTGATGGAGAAGTTGTGGTACAGTTCCTGTTCAAACGTGGTTTTTCCTTCCTGGAAACAAACAAAAGGAAATCTCAAATCAGATTCTCCTAATTTAAAGACACGTGTTGAGAAAAGCACAACACTTTACAGTTGCTTTAAACAGAAAATTAATCGCTAAAAACGTTAGGGTTATGTTATTGCTGCTACTGATGGACAGGGTGAACAGAAGAGGGGTGATTGATAAGTCCTGAGCCTGCAGTGAGCAGGCCTATAATAGTTCAGCGAAGTAACATAATTCCTGATGCATTTTTCATTTGAGCTCATCAGGGCCTCATTCATGAACCGTTCTACAGAAGAAATTCCTTCTTAAAACCCACTTACACAGTTTCTAAGAAGATTCTGACATTCACAGTGTTTTCTTATTTGGGATTTGTTCTTAAGAACACAATCTACACACATTCAAGTGTATATTAGAGTGATGACATGTTTGTGCAAAGTAACTGGTTACTGCATTTTCTTCAATTCTACAGTTGTATAACATTATAGGATTTAACTTACGATAATATTTTTATCATTTATACTATTTTTTAATAATTATTTTCATTATTTTAGATTATGGTCTTTTATAATAAATAAACACTTCCCAGTCAAGAGAGGATTCCATTCTATTGCTGGTCTACCTAACACCAGCAGCACAATAGACTGCACATACATGTGCATTAAGGCATCCTCTCCAGATCCGTTCCCACATCTCAACCACCTCAGTTGATCCAAGATAGCGCCATACTAGTGGCAGCCTGTTGCAGCAGCTCTCGTGCTTTTTGTATCTCTTTGTTTCTATATTGCGCTTTTTCCAACTGAAATTTCCCTGAGGGGATTAATAAAGTACTACTCTCTAACCACAAGCAACACCACTCCACAAATGTACAACTCATCCGCGACTCCCAGAACCACCTTCTGAATGTGGTCTCCCACTTGCCAGGAGGTGCGCACGACTCCTACATTTTACAAACATTTCTGTGGGTATGCACCCCGAACAAGGAGCTGCTTGGGCACGTGGCTCATTATGCATCTTTGAGTAATTATGAATTCCAGCGGCAGTAGGCTTTTATTCCTATAATGACTTGTTTTATTAGGAGATCGAGGATTTGCCCTGGCCCCCTGGTTAATGATTCACCAACCCCGACTCACCAGGAGGTGTCCTTCAATCAGCAGCACGCACGGACTCACTTCACCATCGAGCGCACCACTGGCGTCTTAAAAGTCAGTGTCTCTCTTCTGTGTTTGGTGATATTTCTTTTGGCCTCAGATTTGAGATCAAAACTTTTTTTTTTTTTTTTTTTTNTTTTTTTTTTTTTTTTTTTACTTCATCAGTTGTGTGCCCTTCCCCACATACAGCATTCACTGAACGAGTAACCCATGTATCGTTTTTTGTTATTTTATATCTACTACTGATGCTACTAAATGTGACAGCTGGTTTGCTGTTCACTTCCTGCAGCAATGCCTCCACTTCCTGCAGCAGCACCTCCACTTCACATCTACTGAAGTTTTTCTTACATTTGGAGTCTAGTGATCCACCGTCTTTAGATTTTCATTTGGGCGTTCTTGATTTCTCTCTCAATTTTTCTTTTTAAGTTCTGTGTGTGATTTGTGTGTGCACATGGCCCTCATGCCCTTTTATGGAGCTGGGCGGGACGTTTACCTATGCTAATTAGGAACAACTGCCATGCGCTTTCAGTTGACAAGGACAATGGGATTCATCATTACAAGAACACAGGTACGAACAATTCTTTGGTTTAAGAACACATCGTGAATCTGATGTAGACTTTTCTTACGACCTTTCTTAAGAACAAATTTAAGAAAAACTTAGGCAGATATTGGTGAATGAGACCCAATGATTTTAACTTCTAAGTTCCAGAGGTACCCAGTCTCTGTGAGCTGGACACAAGATAGACAAACTAGGCCAACTTGCTGGCTACTGTCCACGACTGTGGCTTTGCACTAGTTCAGTAACTACCCTACTCACCTAATTTGGCCCCTCAGACTTTCCTCCTTTCCCAAACATGATGTCTGAGTTATGACTCTGTGCTAGGCTCACTACTTACCAATCAATCCTCAAATAGACTAAAACGACGAAGTTGTTGTCAAGGATGTTTGTGCTGTGGTTGAACGATTGTATGGAATCCTTTGGGATAATAAAAATGAACTTAAGTGTTAAAAGTTGAAGTATTTTAAGAGATTTCATCAACTAAAGCATCTGAAGTGATAATGTTTAACTGGAGTTCTGTCTAAGAAAATCCTGAGTGAAATTTTAAGGAAAAACACAATACTGGCACTGGTCTTTACATTCTGAGCATCATTTCACTGAACAGGCAGTGGCTAGAGTCAGATGTGTTTAAATGCACGCTAAAATTTCAATTATACTCGGATGAAAGCAATTAATAGTTTGTTTTTTCAAACTTCATGTAAACAGCATAATTAGACTGAGTCAGCTTACTCTAACAGATAATGTGACTGTAAATTGATTTATACAGGTATGTAAACGTTATAATCATTGTGAGGCATTTCCTCACCTGGTGGCTCTCCTCATACTATGATTCCACAACTTGTCATATACAGAGCCCTCTTCAAATATTGGAAACCTTGTAAATAAAAGCAAAAGAGGCTGTGAAAAAATTGTCTTTATGTTTATCCTCCTGATCTTTCGTTCAAAAAATTAACAAAAATATAACCTTTAATAAAAGTACAATAATTGAAAGGAATAAGAAATTCTTATCACTAGTGCAGTGCCAGTTGAAAACGTGCGTGTTCGGAGCGCGCCGGACTTTATGGCGTGTTGAATGCCTGTGGAGTGGAGCATATGCTGCCGTTATGCCTGGAGCTTGTTCGGACTGGGACGGACTTTGTGGTGCGCGCCCAGCCTGTCATTAGTACCTGTGGAGCGGAGCGTACGCTACTGCACCCGGAGGGTATCCTGCCATGTGGACTACTTTTTACCAGCATAGCTCAATTTGAGAACCCCTCAACCAAACAAAACTTCACACACAACACTGCACGTCTCGGGTCCTGAGTGTTATACCTGCCAAATTTCAACTTCATACTAGAGATATTCTAGAGATATTCGTGCCACAGACAGACAGACAAACTGTAATTATAATAAGATATCTTTTTCTGAATGGACCTGGAAGAGGACATGTGTGTATTGACTCCACGTACAGTGATGATGATGATGATGATTGATAATGGTTTCCAGTGGACAAAGAATCTCTAAGCATCACAGCAGGAGAATTACAGCGTTAGCTGGTTTTGGGGTCAGAAAGTCTCCAAAACTACGATCAGACACCACCAGAAAAATATTTGTTTCATGATAAGAATTTATTTTTCCTTTCAATTATTTTACTTTAATTAAAGANAAAAATATTTGTTTCATGATAAGAATTTATTTTTCCTTTCAATTATTTTACTTTAATTAAAGATTACATTTTTGTTAATATTCTGAATGGAAGATCAAGAGGATAAACATAAAGACTTCTTTTTTCACAGGCCGATTTTGCTTTTACTTACCAGGATATTTGTTGAGGAAACTGTATATTGGGCAAATTGTGGAATCCATGTATAATATGTCTTACTTGCATTGTTGCCTTAATCGCAGTCCAGACAAATAATCGGAGTACGGGCAGTCCCTGGGTTACGAACGAGTTCCGTTGCCACGGCTGTTCATAAGTTGGATTTGTACGTAAGTCGCAACAGTTAAGATGTGTATCTAGTGTATATCTTTTACTTAGGTGTGTATCTAGCATATATATTTTACCTTTCTTTGCATAAGAAACATTAAAGAAACCCTTCCAGATATCCTAAAACATCATAAACATAATAATATAGTACGTAATAATAATAATAAAAATGTACTAACTACAGTATACATGTATATTTATAAGAGAGAGAGAGAGAGTGTGGGGGGTGGGGTATAAAAAAACATGTAGGTTAACACTCTCACTCCTATTGATGTCTTGCACGTTGTAAAGTAGTGTGCTGTTCATTATTATGAATCATTGTATGTAACTCGAATTTTTAATTTAATAGGCTTTATGGTCGGTTTGTAAATACGGATCGTTCGTAAGTCAGACGTTCGTAAGTCGGGGACTGCCTGTACAGCGTGCGTGTAAATGTACTGAGTGTCTACTCACCTTGATGTCAAAGACTCTGATGAAGTAGGACCTCTGTGGGTTGTCTTTGACCAGACACGCGACTCCGCAGCACCTTTTCACCCAGCTGGAGCTCCGCTCAGCCACATACACCTGGACGACCGCCGAGCACAGAGTCTGTGGAGTCAAAGACAGAGGACAGGTCTCTGCATCAGGACAACATGGAAACAAGTGAGTAAAATCAAATATAACAAGTCCCTGATTTATTACATTTCACAGTCAGGAGATCTTTGCTGTTCAAGATGTATCTGGTTTGTTGTTTATAGTGTAAGACTACAGTGCCCATTCAAAACGTGCCTGACCGGACCAGACTGGACTTTATGGTGTGAGCCGCAGCCTGCCATCAGTGCCCGTGGCAGAGTGTATGCTGCCACGCTCAGAGCGTATCCTGTTGCACGAACTACTTTTTACCGGCACAGCTCAATTCAAGAACCGCTCATCCAAACAACTTCACTGTGACACTGCACATCCTTGGATCCTGAGCAACAAACCTGCTGAATAGCAACTTCATACAGTTCTAGGGATGTTGGTGCCACTGATAGATATAATCCAAATTTCCATGTTCTTGTTTTCATTTAGAGTTTGACACCTTTACAATTCTTTAATGTGCAAAAATACGTCGATCCGCTTCTACACTCCTTTGCTGCAGCACCGCTGTGCACACTGAGTGAAGACAGGTTATTTCAGGTGTTGTCTGTGGAAGGCTGGCATCACACAGAGAACGTGAAACACTGCTCACTGTCCTCGTGTCTAACCGTGTGTATAAAACAGTACATTCACATGTGTGACATGTTGATGTCGTCATATTACAGAAGTAACAGACCAATCAAAAACAAGCTTGCAGGGAGGTTCAGGACCTATAAGTTTCTCTAACTGGAAGGATTTTCATGAGCGTCAATTTGACAATGTTCAACACAAACTACTACTATATTACACTAAACTAAAAGCATAAACAGTTCTAGTTTAAAGTTTTTCAAAACCAGCATTCCTCCGAGACCAGGGGTATTCAACTAAAATTCAAGGGGGTCCAGTTCCTGAACCATCTCCCACAGTGGGTCCGAACCATGAGATCGTACACATACAGTAACTATGATTCAGAGGGCTTCAAAATTGTAAAGGCTCAATTTCAACATTTTATTAAAAGCTTTCAACCAAAGTGCTTTTCTTAGTTACACAAGTACATTTTCAAACATAAAACTGGTTCCAAAAAATGTGTCTCAAAAATAAAATTCTCAGTTCTTTAAAGAATCTAAAAAATCCTGAACAGTACATTCTCAAAAAACACAAAGGCACGCAGCTTTGGCAAAACTAGGTATAGAAGAGAACACATGATAGATGAAAGTAAAAGTGCTATTTAAAAACACTTAACAGCATTATTTTTGTTCAGTTTCTTTTAACACAAATCTTAAAGGATCATACCACCCAGTTGCATGTTTGAGCCTAATATATTCAATTTTCATACATGTAACGTTACTGACAATCATTTCCCAAAGCATACTACTGGAACAGTGAATTAAAAATGTTTTTCCTACCTTCCAGACTTCCCTTGGTTTCAGTCTGCTGTTAAAATCAACTTGTTGATACTTGAAACGTTCTTGGGATAGGTAATCCATCATCACCAACAAGACGCGTATTCAGGTTTTTTTAGAAGTTAAGTAATTTTAGTGTTTAAGCTCAATAAAAAGCGTGGAGTGAATGTATGCCTCCACCGGGGAATATAGTCCCAAAAGAAGACCTGCGTTTATGGAAAAATTTAAAGGACCGTGACTTCATAAGGCTGTGTAACTATTAGCAGGAGAAACATGGATTTTTAAGGTGGGTGTATCACTTGAATATTTGATTTTGAAAGATTAAGAGATTTTGCAAAATATGAGAAAAGCTGAAATATGATTTTATCCTTTGGGAAATTATTGTCAGTAACGTAACATGTATGAAAATTGAATATATTATGCGCAAACATGAAAAAAGGGTGGTATGGTCCTTTAACTTGAATGAACTCCAACTGTAGCTCAACATAGTATGTGTAAAACAATTTTTAAAAAAAAAGAAAAAAGATTGCTCACTTTAAAACAGGACTCTTGATCAATGCAACACATTATCAACATAAAAGCTAACTAAAATGTCTGTTTTTGTTTAATTATGAGCAACAATTACTCGTAGAATAGAAATTCTAAGTTCTTCACTTGGATTTAAACACAGTTGAAGCCCAACACGACCCATGTAAAATAAGTTTCAGACAATTAAAGACTACTCACCCAAGTCCTCAAAAAGATTTAGACAAGTGAAACATATTCATAAGAGAAAGAGGCAACTAAATAGTCTCTTTTTGAAAAACTAAAATTTAACATTTACTTTATGAACAAAACTATTTATNGGCAACTAAATAGTCTCTTTTTGAAAAACTAAAATTTAACATTTACTTTATGAACAAAACTATTTATTTGAATAAACAAAAATGCTGACTGACAGCTGTTTGTGGATTCAGACATGGTTCAAGTGAGTGCTGCTACTGAAGGAAGTCCAGAGAAGACAGTCAAAGTTTTGGCGCTACATGTAGCAGCCACAGACTCAGAACGGGTCTTGTTGTGTTTGCTGCTGCAGAGCTGCACTGAGCTGTCCAGTCTGTGCCTTCGGAAAAGTCTCACAACCTTGAAATATGAGTTAACATTAGTATCCGATAAAAGTCCGGATAAAAGGCTCTCTTGGTCCGGATCAGGACCGGAGTCCGTTAGTTAGACCACACTCCCAGACGGTGGAGGAGGACAGAGGAAATGCTGCTTCCTCCTCTGTGATTTATGAGTGTCGGTCACAGGAGCAGCAGGAAACACTTTTCATCGTGAAATAACAGCACATCATCACACAGCAAAGGTCAAAGGTCAGCCATTAAACAACTCTGTCAATAAAGAGGTGCAAATTCTCACTGAGGGGAAGTATGCAGCAGTAACACAGAGACTGCAGTGATGGAGACCTGCATCATTTTCCAAACCATCAGATTTCAACCTTCTTACACTGGCTGCCTGTTCATTTTAGAATCAACTTTAAAATTCTGTCGCTGACTTTTAAAACATTTCAAGGCTTGGTGCTGAGTTAGATTTTTGAGCTTTTAATTCCTTATAAACCTAGCCTGAGAGAGGCTTGTTAGTTATGAATGAATCCAAGGGTGACCGAGGTTTTCTGTCACAGCAACGAAGGATTTGGAATGATTTCCCTCAGCGATCCAATCTGCTGAGTCAGCCGTCAGTCAGTCTCACTCAGAACATATTTCTATTGGTCAAACCAGATTTTAGCTGTCATTATTTTATTGTATCTTAANTCTCACTCAGAACATATTTCTATTGGTCAAACCAGATTTTAGCTGTCATTATTTTATTGTATCTTAATTTATCTTATTATTTTTATTTTTATTGTATTCATCTTATTCTAGTATTTGCCCGAACTGCTCCTGTTTAAATATTTCATCTTGTTTTATTTTCTGTTTCATTTACTGTTGCTGCAATTATTTATATCTGCTTTAATACACTTTGTCTCTTTCTTTAGATAAGTGCTGTATAAATAAAGATTATTATTATTATTATTGTTATTATTTTAATTAACTTCCTTCCATCCAAATGATCAGGGAATGTGTGTGTGTGTGTGTGTGTGTGTAAGACTTGTTTAGAATGAGCTCCACTCTGTCTCCACTTCTATACCTTCTCACATGTAAAGGTGCTTTGGAAAAGGAAGCATGCCTCATATGTTTAAATTGGTCAATCAGTGACATGATGAAGTTAACAGCTGCTCTGCCATGGCATGAAGCACAATACTAAGGAGCAAACACAAATATACATTAATACGGTTCAACTACAAAGGTCATACCTTTGTAGTTGAGCCTTGTAGTTGTATCTTGTTAGCTCATTTATGAGCACTAAAATTTATTAAATTTCCACTTATGAATGTCAAATTTAGCTTATTGGGTTTTTTAATGTCTACCATTATTCTTGCTGTCATGAAGCGCTGTCAGATATGTTGTGTTTAAGTTGCCTAAAGAAGCAGTAATTACCAGTACAAATGACATGCCATAATCGCAGATACAGATATGTTGTTAAAAATAGCATGCTGCTATTTAGATGGACACATCCATCTGAACATATCCATAAGGACACACACACACACACACACTGCTAAGAAGTCTGGTAGGGAAAATAAAAAAGAACAGTGTCAATAACNACACACACACACACACACACTGCTAAGAAGTCTGGTAGGGAAAATAAAAAAGAACAGTGTCAATAACAATAATATTTAATGCATAAATATTCTCTCATCCTTATGTTGTTGAAGAATAAAGTACGTGTGCTGCTTCTGCTTGCATCTGTGAATAATTTGTTAATCAGAAAAAACTTTGCTTCTGCTCTGCATCCATTTTTTTTTTTTTGTTTGTTTTCACTTGAATGCATCACACGTGTTAATTACAACTTCACAACTGCAGTGTGAGCTTTGGCGGAGCAAATCAAGGCGACATAATACAACAGTGTCTCCCATACATAGGTGAAACTTGGGTGGCCCACCCAGGTAAATGAAGACCCGCCCAGTTTCATGGGATGACCCAGCCTTAAAAAAAAAACAAAACACTTTTCATAATTTTTTCAAACTGCTGACCAAAACATCGCTAAAATATTGAATAAATTTGTGATCTTACCGTCGTTTGGAAGGTAAAACTATCCTAAAAAGACCCCGTGATTATGTTTTGTCACCATTAATCCATTTTACAGCAAAATCCCTGGCATCTATCTCCTTCGTTAAGAGTGTACTGTAAATGCTCTTATAGTGGTGGCTCCTTTTTTTTTTTTTTTTTNATTTTAAAATATATGTAACCTCCATGCTTCTCACCAAAGTTTCCCTCTGCTGTGTTATAGTTAGTTACTTTCTTTAGTTTTCCTTTAAAGCCCTGCTGAGGTTGAATGAAATGAAATGAATTGCCCTCCTTGTGTTACTGTTGCCTTGCAACCAGTAGTATACAGCCTGGTAGCAGCCATTTTCAAATAGATCTGAGTGTTTTTTGCTTTTTCTTTGCACTTTTAAAGCCAAAAAGCCATGTTAAACTTTAGTCGGAATCTTCTATTGCATCCAATTTCTTTTTTTTTTTTTTTTTTTNTGCCTGCCCACGACCACAAGTAAATTTTCACCGTGTGGGAAACACTGTACAATGTAAAAGACAATGTACTTCAAAAACTAATTCTTATCAAAACTTATTTGGTTATTTGTATCTTAAAAAATTAGTAAAGATGTAGTAAAAACTTCCTGTTTTCAGCATCTCTCTTCATTTAAATATAATGGTACAAATGTCTTCTCCGATTTGCTCTACTGTTATGTGTATATGGAGTGTTGCATAAGCACTTAATACAACAATCTGAAATACAACTATACAAAATAAAACTATAACAGCTGAAAATAGCCCACTGCAGCCAGACACATTATCACCCCCCACGCACTCACCCCCGTCACAACACGTTAGCTGCTTCATGCTGACTCGTAAGGTTAAAACAGCAGAGAAATTACTGACTGAGAATTAAAAGAATGAAATAAAGACTGGCTTTGTTGCAGGAAGTTGAGGAAATGCACCTGATCCTGTAGGTGATAAACAAACATGGAGAACTTACAGCGCATTTCCTGCCCAGGTAGCTGAACAGGCACTCGTTCTCCTGCGGGGTCAACAGGAGCGAGCCCACGTTAGCAGCCCTGCGGGGCGGCGGGTGGCTGTTCATGGCTTCCAAATGACTCGGAAAAACCTGAATGATGCTGTTTTCCCGGGGAACGGCTTCTTATTAAATATAATCCATGCGGACTCCGGTCACCGGGGCCTGTAGCCGGATCATCTCTTCTGGCTGAGTCCGAGTCCGGGTGGAAGTGGAGGGCAGAGCAGGAGGAGGAGGGAAACGGGGAGTGTTTCCACAGATTTCTCCTGGTTGGGAAATGACCTAAACTTTTCGGGGGTGTTAATAAAAATTAAAGAGTCGTTGTGATGCTAAAAGCTGAACTTTTATTCCGAGCCTCCAGCAGCAGAAGCAGCAACAGCGATGCGTCCATCCAACATGGCAGCGGAGCAGACCATCTTAAGGAGCGGAGAGGGGTGTCCGAACAATTTACAGAAACATCCGCTGAAACCGACGATGTGGTTTACGAACATACACAGAAAGGTAACATCCACAACTCATATCTTCACCATAAAAACTTTGTGTTTTATATCTTCTCTGTTAATGTTTACTACAAGTAAAATATCCCAGCGGGATGTGGTTTGTTCCAAGACTGCAGGCACTTCTGCGGAGGGGGCGGGGCTTTAAATGGAGCGGAGTGTTACGTCACAGTGCTGAGGGGAGGAGCCAGAAATTAAATTAAAATGTAAACATGTTGCTTTTCTTTATGGAACAATTAAAATGCTAAATACTTGTAAATATGACGTGAGATTGAAAAATACACATGCAAACACACATGTTCATTTACCTCAATAATATTAAATCATTTTTATGCTTTTAATTTGTATGTTTAAACAGTTTGTTACTTTTTAATTTATCTTGATTGAATGCCTTTCATGCTTTATGTAAAACACTTTATGCAGGAAATATGATATATATATTAAAACGTTATATACAAAAAGAACATTTTGCTATCCCTTTGACTTCATAAAATATTTATTTACAAATCAGATTAATGAATCTAATAATTAAAATTAAAATACACTACAGTATTATTAACTTAACCTTAATGAAAAACTCAACTTTCTTGTCTAAATCACTGAGGATGAATCTCAGTGTCTCAGCGTTGTTGATTTCAAATTAAAAACCTTCACAGTCAAACTAAATTAATAAAACACAACCTAACTAAATGAATATGTATATCTCATCATGTAAAATTGCAAAAATGAATCTTTACAGGGAAACATTTTAAAAGCATCCACTAGATAGCAGTAGACATATTGCAGTCAGCTCCTTTATCCTTTGCTTTCACATGCACACCAGCAAACAAATACATTTACTCAAATAACATTCTGAGGTATACCTAAGTATTTCAATTTCCATTGTTAGCATCACCGGTATTATAAAAAATTCAAGAGCAATGCAAAAGTGGAAACTCTGCACAAACATGACTTATTATGGACACTTACATTCATTTCACTGCAAATAATAGGACCAGAAAGGACACATACTTAATGATAAGTAAAAGTCTTGCAATAATATTTTATTTAAGTAAATGTAAACACAAAGCAGTAAAATGTACAAAAGAGTAAAAAAATAAAGGCGTTGATTCTGAAGAAGAGTGAAGTTTTGATGTTGAATGAAAGCGATAAACAAGGAAGGAAGGAAAGAAGGACATCAAGATAGAGCTTAATTAACGTAACCAGTGATCGTCAGATAAATGTAGAAGAGTAAAAAGTAGAATATTTCCCTCTGAAATGAATTGTAGGAAAAGCAAAAATTCTCCAAAATGGGAATACTCAAGTGAACTGCCAGTACTTCAAATTGTACTCAAGTACAGTACTTGAGTACACACTTGAGTACTTTGCACCTCTGGAAATGTTGTGTAAGGTCAGACTTGTGACCATATAATTTCATGTAACTGAAGTTACTGACAACTTTACAGATGTACTAGTAAACATTAATAATTTAGAGATTCAAATATGAGTACCTGCTCATATTTGAATCTTGATAAATTGGCCTGGAAGTTTGCTTGTTTTTGACAGAATAAAAGTTACAACCTGATATTGTTGGGCCATGCTAGTATTTCCATTTGCTTTTATTTCTTTTCTGAAAGAGCTGGTGGTTGATGGTGGAGGATTTTTCTTTTCTTTTCTATTTTTTTCATGTCTGAAATAAATGGTAATCAGCTCCAAAGAAACCCAGAAGGTTTCTTCTTCAGTCTCTTCTTGAAACACCGTCCAAAACAGAAAGCAGACAGAAACCACTAGTTCCACATACAGAAAAAGTAGTTTACAAAGAAAGGAAATAAAGCACAATAAAATAGTCACAGGAGATGTTAAATGTAAAGAATTGACAAGCTAAAATAGAACTGCTTTTAACCTGGACTCTGCCCCAAACTGGCTAATTCAAAGCTGGAGTTTAGTTGTTGGTAACCATCTGCACCTAGCCTCCTCTGGTTCTGATCAATAACATGATCCAGAGATTATGTTCACACCACAAATGATTGTCTCCAGAGTTTGCTTGTGACTGGACTGGACCACTTCCTCAAAAGAGTCTTGGTCTGGTTAATTTGTTCAGACCAAACGACTCGTACAAAAGGGGGAAACGTAACCAAATCCAATTCAGTCAGACTAAAGCGTCTAAAACATTTGCTAGGTATCAACAAGCTCCGCCAAACAATGACGTTACTTTGTGGCCATTTAATTCATTCATTACTGTCACCATCATCAAGGGTTAACTTCAGCCAGAACAGTCGGGAGAGGCATTTATAAAATTGTGTGTAGATAGAGTTTGCTAGCTTGGCAGTTAGATATGTTGTTTGCTCGGGGTTTGGTCATTGAGTCACAATCTCTACCTAATTCTGACCAACCAGTCAGGCTACGTAACTGTAATTCATTATTACAAATGACTGTATCTTTCAGAGATGGACAGACAAAGAAGAGTGAAGAGGAAGATGCTAACAGATGATTTCTCAGTGTATTTTTATAGTAAGTTTGTAGTATTACTCTACAAGAGAGTCAGGTCAGGAGCATGCGCTGGGCTGCATATTGCCACATCCACCATGCAACGGAAACATCCCGGGTCCCATTTGGCAACCATCCTGACAGACACGTGGTCCATCCCCATCTTGCGGAGGCACCCATCCATTTGCTGCAGCCAGGTATTAGGTGGGTGTCCCCTCAGCCTGGTCCAGTCTCTGGGGTCCTCAGCAATGAGGCACCTGATGCTGAATTATCCTCAGAGAAACACACCACATGGCCATAGTGTCACAACTGGTGCTCCCTCACAACGCTGGTAATCGGTCTCATCCAGGCCTCCCGGAGCAACCGCTCATTCGACACAAAGTCAGACCAACGGTATCCAAGGATTCTCTGGAGAGACCGTATACCGAAGACATCCAGTCGTTGTCTCAAGTCACTGGTTAGTGTCCAGGTCTCACACCCATAGAGTAAGACTGGAAGCACCAGGACTCTAAAGACTTGGACCTTCATCTNCCAGGTCTCACACCCATAGAGTAAGACTGGAAGCACCAGGACTCTAAAGACTTGGACCTTCATCTTTTTGCAGAGATATCGGCAGTGCCATACACCCCTGTCCAGTAACTTCATGACCCCACAGGCCCACCCCAGACGTCTCTTGACCTCATAGGATGAGCTCCCAGAGACATGGATGTCACTGCTGAGGTGAATCTCTCAACAAGTTCGACACTCTCCCAGCATACAGACACACTGCTGATGGCTGAGACCAAGAACTTGTTGAAAGCCTGGATCTTAGTCTTGATCCAGGACACCCACAAACCCAGACACTCCAACTCCTCGCTCAGCTTCTCAAGAGCTCCTACCAGAACATCCATCGACTCTGCAAAGATCACAGCATCATCAGCAAAGTCCAGGTCAGTAAACCTTTCCCCACCAATGAATTCACCCAAGTCACTGGACGCCACAACTCTTCCAACACCCAGTCCATGCAGGCAATAAACAGGAAGGAGCCAGAACACAACCCTGATGAACCCCAGCGTTCACTGGGAAGAAGTCAGAGAGTCTGCCTCCACTCTGCACAGCATCATGGTACCAGAGTACAGACCAGCCATGACATCCAGCAACTTACTGGGGATCCCATGCAATCTCAGGACATCCCAAAGAGCATCCTGATCGACTGAGTTGAATGCTTTGCAGAAATCGACATAAGCTGCCAAAAAGCCTTGTTGAAATTCACAAGTAATACAAGAGAGTACATCAATTAAATTAAAGAACATTAATGCAATAAAATATGTTTGATGTAGGTTACAAAATACAGAGTTATATACTACAAATATTTCATATTTACATATTTCTCATTACTGAGGATAATGTATTTGAGATTCTCATATTTTCTTTTAGATCACCTATTAAATCTAGAGGGCAATGGTCAGACTAACAGCAGCAATGTTGCAGCCCAGAGCAGCTCTGCTGATGCCAATTTTGTGGCACGCAGAGACAGAGCAAAGCTCCTCTGATCAACCACTGTGAGATCTGTTTTCAGTTTTGATCTGCTTTGAGTTTTGATCTGTTTTGAACACTTGATCTTTTTTTCAGTTATGATGTGTTTTGAGTTGTGATCTGTTTTAACTTTTGATCTGCTTTGAGTTTTGATCTGTCTTCAGTTGTGGTCTGTTTTGAGTTTTGATCTGGTTTGAGTTTTGATCTGTATTCAATTTATCTGCCTTGAGTTGTGATCTGTTTTAACTTTTGATCTGTTTTCAGTTGTGATCTGCTTTGAGTTGTGATCTGTTTTCAATTTTGATCTGCTTTGATTTGTGATCTGCTTTGAGTTGTGATCTGTTTCAGTTTTCAGTTATCTCTTATCAGGCTGTTTCCCAGAGGCCTTGAAAACAGCAGTTTTAAAGCCTCTCTGGACCCCAAGCACTTTCTGGGCAGTTTTTGCTCCTGTCACATTTTTACTCGCTGTGGCTCATTTTTTACTGTAGCTGCAAGTCCTGCACCTCTATGGAAGCAGCGCAATCATGGCTATATATAGGAAGAACTCAAAAATGTCTTTTGTGCAGTAGAACACAATGTCATAAATGTCATAAATCATAAAAAAAAAAAAAAANTTTTAAAAAATTGAAAAAAGATGTCATCTATATATACAACATTTTTCCAAGTGCCCACAAGTGTTACCAAAGCAGGAAAAATAAAATAAAAGAATTTAAAAAAGGGACTATACATACTGAACTATTTACATTTTACACAGCCTCATTACCATATCAATACAGTTAGTGTGGGGGGGCAGCAGTGTGCACTCAGCCAATGACTCGCTGAATTGTTGTCACATGACTCTTAAAGCTACAAGAACAGCTTTGGGCTTGCTAGTTGCAGCGAAAAATGCAGAATTTTATGCTTTTTACAGAATTTGGATTGTACAAAGTGTTTATTTTTTTTAGTGAATTTTTAAATGAGACCATTATAATAAAGTGATTTTGAGGAAATATCACTATTTTAAGCTCATTTTTTATTATGTTTCTTTACTTCCATGTTTAGCTCCCGTGGTTAGTTCAAAGACCGTCGAAAATTTGAAAATCCGACGATTATTTTGATGTTTAAAGTTTCTGGCTATGACAAATGGTGTAATTTTGGCGATTGTTTAAAGAAAAAATTATTTTCAAACCCGCCAGTGGGTTATAGTGTCCAGAGGAAAGTGAATCTGGCTGCCTCAGTTATTAACAACTATGGGCCTGTCTCAACCCTACCATTTTTAAGCAAAATCATTGGAAATACTGTTTTTCAACAACTCAGCACTTTCTTGGCCTCAAACAGTTGGTTTGATATATTCCAGGCTGGATTTTGACCATCACAGCACTGAAACTGCGCTTATCAAGGTGTTAAATGACATTCGTCTAAACACAGACGGTGTGGCAAAATTTCAGTTCTCATGTTATTAGATCTTAGTGCTGCATTGGACACGGTCGACCACAGCATACTACTGGACAGACTAGAAAACTGGGCTGGACTGTCTGGCACAGTTCTTAACTGGTTTAAAACATATTTACATGACAGACTTTGTGTCAGTCTGCAACTTCAAATCTGAGAGAACAAAGAGGGTGTGTGTGTGTATGGAGTTCCCCAGGGTTCGATTCTTGGGCCCCTTTTATTCAATCTCTATATGCTTCCACTGGCTCACATTTTGCAAAACGACAGTCTCTTATCACAACTATGCAGATGACACCCAAATTTATATAGCTTCTCACCAAGTGGCTACAGTCCTACTGAATCACTAAACAAGTGCACTGAAGACATCAGTGACTGGATGTGCCACAATTTCTTCCAGTTAAACTAAGATAAAACTGAAATAATTGTATTTGGTTCCAAAGAAGAATGATCAAATGTCATTGATCAGCTTGAATCACTTGCACTGAAGACAAAAAACCAAATCAAAAATCTTGGTGTAGTTATGGATGCAGAGCTAAACTTTAACAGCCAAGACAATTACAAAGTCAGCCTACTGTCATCTTCAAAATCTAGCCAGATGAAGAGAATTTATGTCTAAATGAGACCTAGAGAAACTTGTGCATGCATTTATCTTCAGTAGGCTGGACTACTGTCATGGAGTCTTCACAGTCCTGTTGAAAAGCTGCAGCTCATTCAGAAGCTGCTGCTGGAGTTCTGACTGAAATGAGGAAAGCATGAGCATCTCTCCATCCTGAGATCCCTGACCTGCTGCCTGTGTGTCACAGGAATATATCTCTGACATGAGTCTATCGTATGAACCCTCCAGACCTCTCAGCTTGTCTGGTTCTGGTTTCTGTTCCCAGAGTCAGAACAAAGCATGGTGAGGCAGCATCGTAGTTTCTCTGGAACAAACTTTCAAAAGATCTGTCTGGTCCAACTGTAAACTCATTTAAAACCAGGCTTAAAACTTTTCATTTTAATCTTCTTTTTATTAATAGTTTACACTGAAATTCAATTTGGGGCCAATTAATTCACACTGTAACTGCACTATAGATTATTTTGTTTGATTTTACCTTTTTTTTTTTTTTTNCCTTTTTTTTTTTTTTGTATTGTCTTTTATTTTTTAACATTTTATTTGTGTAAAGCACTTTGAATTGCCTCTGTGTTTGAATTGTGCTGTATAAATAAATTTGCCTTGCCTATTCAGTATTTGTATTTCTATTTCTAGTACACCTGTAGCAGTGATAAAATCCAGGACTGCTTTTAAAATGTCACTCTTCATCCTTTTCTCCATGTTCTTGTTTTTCTACTTCTTCTTCTTTTTCAACTACGAGCTTTACTGATCAAAGAACATAAACAGCCAGGCACTGATGATAACAGCAGAAACAAATTAAACATTGCAGTGTACAAAAATAAATAAAATGGTACATAAATTTAAATTAGCAAGAAATTTTTATTCTTTTGAGAGTAAGTGTTAATATATTGTGTGGTTTTATTTTCAAAGGCAAAAAAATTATGTTTTAATGTTAGAGAATTTATAAATATGAACCTTTTTTTTGCAAACAATATTATCAAATTAACATTATAGTGTTAATTTGCTTTAGCAGAGTAAGTCATGTGACCTACAGTAAAATTGACATCTGAATAATTTATATCTGAATAATTTATAACAAAACATGTATTTCCTGTTTCCTTTATTTATTCATTCATTCCTTAATTTATTTCCTTTTAGAAAATAGTGTAATTTCTTTATAAAAACTGGACTAATATTTATGTGGCATATATCCATCTCTGTGATGTATGAACTATTATTTCTGTATTTAATTCAGACTAAATCCTGTTTTACTTGGTTAACACTGACGTGGTCTGTGGGGATGTTAGTGTATCACAGAATAGGCTATTCTAACTCAAACGTCTCAGTTGGTCTGTTTTTATTTTGTTTCCAGCCTGCAAAGAGCATGAATACAGAAATCAGGGTCTGCTCCATCTAATTACATCTCCAAAAGCGTACTAGTATAACTGGTAATTTCTGACTCTGCGTTGTGTTTTTGGATTGTGATATGAAGAAAGGACCAGGCTGCAGGGTTTCTTTTGTCTCCGTTTATTCTCTGACATCAAGTAAAAACAAATGCCGTGCAGAATAGGAGGGTGCAGGAGGAAACGCTGAATCACAACAGCAAACGTTGTGGAAACTTCAGTTCATCAGGTTACATTAATATTAGGAAAGAGAGGAAAGATTTTGTGTGATTATAATAAACCTAGAAAGTAGTATAAATGACCTGGTTACACTACAACATGGAGCTTTAGTTGTAATGTGGGAGAGTTATGATGGTGGGAGGGAGGTTATGACTATCTCATGGAAGAGTGATATAAAAGCCACTAAGACTTTAAAAATAATTAAAAAAAAAAAAAAAAACCTCTCCTGGCTGTAGGTAATACTGACACAATGCTGGAATCAGCTGAAACGTTTTCTGTAGGAAATACTGATGTTGTTGATCTCTGAGACCATCTTTGGAGCTGCTTTTGTGTATCATTTTATTTACTGCCAAACAAGATGCATATGAACTCAAAGTAAAGTTATGTAATACCTTGTTTAATTTGTATATTTTACATCTGTTTGACTTATTTGTTTTCTTATGTATGTATATTGATGGACCCCAAGCAACTGCATTTGCGAAAGCTAACGGGGATCCAATAAACAATAAACAGCTGACAAATGACTGACATGTATCAGGAATGAAGTCTGCGTGGAGATGCCAGACTGAGCTGAATTGGTTGTTGGTTATAAAATGGCTCCATCTGCTGGCAGCAACAGGATGAGCTACTGCAACTGTATGAAAAAATAAGAATTAAAGTGTAAGACAATACAATAATAAGACAATAAGACAAAATGAATACCTCCAATGCAAATATCAGGACAAGAAAAGGCGGACGCTGTCTGTCATGTCACAGGAAGTGTTCCGTAGATTTGATTTTTCAAAAAATCAAATCAAATCAAACAATATTTGACTTTTTTTGTTTTTTGTTGTTTTTTTACAGATTCACCTCCAGCTTTTCTCCTAAACAACAAAAGTAAACTGGACTTTAGGACTCAAAGTCTACTTGATGGATTTTTCCTGTTTGGAGTGATGATTTCATTGATGTGTAGTGAAATCTTGAGACGATCTGCCATCATGTTGTGCTGAGAAAGCTGAAATGAAGCAGCTCTGTCTTACAATGTCATAAACTTCACATGAACTCTGAACTGGTGCCCTCTGCAGAAAAATTTCTGCTTTACAACTACAAATATAATTCATCCTTATGTGCTGATAGATATTTTGTTCACGTGACTATTTTCACTTGTTTTCCTCACCTATGCCACTTAAAAGTACAGATGGCAATTGCAACACCCAGGGTCAATCTGTTTCGAAGCCGTTTGAAACTTTTGGTTTTGAGGTGGGGTCTACAACGCTGTCTGGAAACTCGGACACGTGACCACCATGTCAGCGTTCTAGAATTGCAGTTCAGGTTTCTGCCAGCAGACTGTCAACCAACAACAGAAACATTTAGAAATTTTTCAAAACAATGTGTGTTTCAAAGGTATCAAAAACTGTTTTGAAGATTCGAAGTTGCCATCCCTACTTAACAGGATGTGAAGATTTTTCAATGTGGACCTGAAAGTTTCCAAAACACCTTCAACGTCTCATCAAGGATGAAAAATAGTTAGTCAGCAGGTTTGCAGCTCGACTTTTTTCTGCTGCTCTGGACAGACTTGATTTTGAAGCTGACTGCTGATCTGACCTCAGGGTAAGCTGACACGTGTCTCTCCAGCGTGGACTCGCATGTGTCTCTTCAGATGTGCACTCCGACTGAAGTTTTTACCACAGACTGAGCAACTGAATTCTCTTTCTCCTGTATGTGTTGTCATATGTGACTTCAGATGTCCACTTTGACTGAAATTTTTACCACAAACTGAACATCTGAACTGTTTTTCTCCCGTGTGTGTTGTCATATGTGATTTCAGATGTGCGCTCCGACTGAAGTTTTTGCCACACACTGAACATCTAAATTGCTTTTCTCCTGTGTGTGTTGTCATATGCGACTTCAAATTTCCACTACGACTGAAGTTCTTACCACAAACTGAGCAAATAAATTGTTTTTCTCCTGTGTGGGTTCTCATGTGATAATTCAGACTTCCACTCTGACTGAAGTTTTTACAACAGATTGAGCAACTAAATGGTTTTTCTCCTGTGTGGATTCTTGTATGTGACTTAAGACTTTCACTTTGACTGAAGTTTTTACCACAAATTGAGCAACTGAATGGTTTTTCTCCTGCGTGGGTTCTCATATGTGACTTCAGACCTTCACTTTGGCAGAAGTTTTTACCACAAACTGAGCAACTAAATTGTTTTTCTCCTGTGTGGGTTCTCATGTGACAATTCAGATTTCCACTGTGGATGAAGTTTCTACCACAAACTGAGCAAATAAATGATTTTTCTCCTGCTTCGTTGCTTCTCGTGTTTGTCGCATCAGTTTTAGTTGTAAAATGCTTCTTACAAACTGAACAGCTGCAAGACTTTTCTTTTGATTTCCATTTCATGTCCAGACTTATGGACTTTGTAGGTTTTTTTAAACAAGCTAAGCAACTGACTTGTCCCTCTCTTGTGTGTGTGGTCACATGTAGCTTAAGCTCTTCCTTGTTCTTAAATGTTGCTCCACACTCAGAGCCAGTATCANGTCACATGTAGCTTAAGCTCTTCCTTGTTCTTAAATGTTGCTCCACACTCAGAGCCAGTATCACATTGCTCCCCATCAGCTTCTTCTTGTTCAGATGAACTTTCAGCTCGGTGATCTGCCTCGCTCTTCTCCTCAGTTTGGCTGTGATGAAGCTGTGAGGACTGAACTCTCTCTTCATCATCTTCGCTCTTCACAAGGACAACAGTGAATGGCAAATTGGTGATATCAGCCTCCTCCATATTTTGAAGCTGTTCTCCTTCCTGCCTGGTCCAGATTTCTTCCTGTTCCTCTTTAAAATGTGGGGCCTCTGGCTCCTTCTGGTCCAGACTGGGGCTCCAGATTTCCTCCTGTTCCTCTTTAATGTGTGGGGCCTCTGGCTCCATCTGGTCCAGACTGGGACTCAGCTCCTGCTTCACCAACAGCTGCTGGATATCTACAGAGAATACTGGATCTAAGTTCATGGCTGCTTCTGGTCCTCCACAGTCGACTCCAGCTGAGCTGGCTGCTCGTGGCTCTGCCTCGCTCTTCTCTTCAGTTTGGCTTTGATGAAGCTGTGAGGACTGAAATCTCTCTTCATCGTCTTCAATCTTCACGGAAACAAGAATGAATGGTAAAGTCATCCTTCATACCTTGAAGCGGGTCTCCTTCGTGACTGCTCCACAGCTTCTCCTCTTTTTCTTGAATGCGTGGGGACTCTGGTTCCTCCTGCACCAGCAGCAGCAGAGAATTCTGCTCTGTGGAACACAGCTTCTGGTCTGAAAGCAGCCTGCAGCAGTTTACCTAGTCGGACGTTCTCCTGTTGTAAACGACAAATTTCCTCTTCGTACTCCGCTATAATTGTTTCATGCAGCTACAGTTAGCCGCTGATTCAGCAGCTCTCTCAGCATTTGGACTTTAAACATTGTGACACGGTGAAATAAACGTTTTCCTCCAGACAAACTTCATTAATCGGACACCGATAGCGCTGCATTGGGATTCCATGTCTGTCGGTGTGTTTCCGCCTAGCATGCTAGGCTAACGTCGATAGCTTTTTAGTCTTTCTGTTGATGAGTCACTGATTTAAAAAAAAAAAAAAANGTTTAAAAAAAAAAAAAAAGATAAGGAACACTGTTCATTCAGACAAATTCATCCATACATACAGAAGATCGACTACTTTTTTCCCTCTTAGATGAAGAGAAGAATTCGAATGACAACTGAAAACGGACCGTTTTGCTGCTACTGCTTCTTCTTCTTCTGTTTGGTTTTCAGCAGACTACATGATTCAAGACACATTGCTGCCTCTCACAGGTCAGAGTCGGTATTACATGTTATTCAGTATTTCTATTTCACCTGAAGCACCGAGGATATTTGGCAACTACTACATCTTCTTCTTCTTCTTCTTCTTCTTCTTCTTCTTCTTCTTCTGCTTCTTCTTCTTCTTCTTCTTCTTCTTCTTCAAAAACGAATTTTATAAATCAAAGGACGTGAATAGCCAGGGATTCTGATAATTACAGCAAAAACAAATTAAACTTTTCATTGTACAAAAATAAATAAAATGGTACATAAATGTAAAGTCTTAATAGATTTTTTTTTCTTTTGAGAGTCCATAATAGTGTTAATATTAATATTAGTTTCATTTTCAAAGGCAAAACAAAAATTTATGGTTGGAGAACTTATATTTATAAACATGACCCTTTTTTTTTTTTTNACCCTTTTTTTTTTTTTGAAAAAAAATAATCAAATTAACATTATAGCGTTGATTTGCTTTAGCATAATAAGTCTTTCGTGTGACCTACAGTAAAATTTACATCTGAATAATTTATAACAAAGCATGTATTTCCTGTTTCTTTTAGAGAATATAATTGCTGTATAAAAACTGTTCCCTCTGGACCATTTATGTGACATATATTCATCTGTGGTATGTATAAACTGTAGTTATAAACACATAAATTTCTGTATTTAATTCAAACTAAATCCTTTGTTTTACTTGATAAACACTGATGTGGTCTGTGGGGATGTTAGTGTTTCACAGAATGGACTGTTCTAACTCAAATGTCACAGCTGGTCTCTCTCTCTCTCTCTCTCTCTCTCTCTCTCTCTCTCTCTCTCTCTCTCTCGTAAAATTATTTCCATCCTGCAAAGAGCATGGGTACAGAAAGAAGGGTCTGCTCCATCTAATTAGGAAGTGTATTCACACTACAACATGGACCTTTAGTTGTAGTGGGGGTGAGTTATGATAGGTTATAGCTGTCTTGTGGAAGAGTAATATAAAAGCCACTAAGAGTTAAAAAAAAAAAAATAACCCTCCTGCCTTTAAGTAACTCTGAGAACACTGGTAGAATCAAGTGACTGACATAAGGCTGGAGTGCAGTTTGTGATCCTGCATGGAGACACTCAACTTGGTTGTTGGTTATAAAATGGCTCCATCTGCTGGCAGCAACAGATCCTGGCACTGTATGGAAAAATAACCATAAAAGTATGAGACAACATAATAACAAGACAAAATGAATACCTCTAAAGGCAGACGCTGTCGGTCATTTGTCACAGGAAGTGTTCCTTTTAGGTCAAAGGTGGAAATTTGTCTTTGGCTTGCAAAACTAACAGACAACAAACATTGGACAGTAAAAAATGTGAGTAATCAGTTGTGCAATACATAAGTGCACTTAAAAAGTAATATTCAAACATACCACAGATTAAACATGATAAAATAAAGTATCAATTCCTACGAGAATTTAAAATAATTATAAAAAGGTAAAGTGCTCAATGCTTGCAACAGCCTGATTTTGGTTTGTCTATTGATTACCGGATTAGCTGATTTATAGCAAATGGGATCAATCATTTTACATATTTTTTTTATATATATAAAACAGCAACCTTAACTTAACTGCACTGGTTAGTGTAGTTTGTTCGTCGCTATATTGTAGCGCAATAATTTTCAGGGTTGGAAGTAACAATTACTTACCCTTACTTTATTATTTTGCTTTATTTTTATTTTTTTTTTTTTGAGTAATAAAAAAACAGTACTTTTACTGAAGTAATTTTAATTACAAGTATTGTACACTGGCACACAATCGCTTCCGAAGGTGTCTGTGTCAAAGTGTACAGTTCAGAACAAATGCACAATCAAGTTTTAGGTGTGGCTGGTTTGACCACCATGAATCAGAAAAGGAGCAGAAGGAATTATATTTGTGCCTCAATTTTGCAGGCGCATAAATTATTATTTTGCCAGTTGCTTTTGAATTTGAGCAAACAAAACTATTTTGTGCGGAAAAATAAAAGTAAAGTGGGCACTCTTACAGCCAAACACCAGAGTGTCTCTGCAGCTGTCAGCGTCTGTGTTCTCTGCCTCAGGTTTGACATCAACCTGGTCCAGACCTGCAAGGACAGAGGAGAGGTTAGCTGAAGGTCTCACCAAAGAAGACATGACGGCCGTCTCTTATGTCAGTGGAGTCAGTGATTGAGTAAAACCACACCTATGTTTGGGTTTAAAGAAGATGTTATTTGGAAGTTGGAACGTTTGAAAAATAAGGGACTTGTTCACATATTCTAACAGCAAAGACTCTTTACTTAAAGGACCATACCACCATTTTTTCCCTCATCTGTCTGCATATATAGTTGTGGTTAATGCCACGATCGACATAAACCATTTTGTGCATATACTGTATGCAGTTTGCTCTTGCATCAGACATATAACATATAGTGCTTAAGTGAGTGTGTGACCTTCTTGACCTCCTTGACCAACCTATCATGTTTTATTTCAAACTAACAAACAATTTCTATTAAGGAGGGCTAAACACCTGAACAACACAAAGACAAAAACGCACATAGACAAGCAGTGACAATAATAAACAGTCTACTTATTTTGATTGTGAAGTTCCATGCACCAAATCCAGATCCCCAGAGTCCTGATCCCCCTGAGAACACCCAGCACTAAGTGGTGGTGACGGCCTCAAACACTGGTCCAGCAAACCTCAGAGACCCAGATCACAACTGAAGATCGGGTCTAACTGTAGCTGGTGTGTCGGGCCGGGACCTAAATACAGAACCTCATCATAGCAGGGGACCTCTCCAAGCCCGACAGAAGCCACACAGCCGGGCAGCACACCCCAGATGGAAAGACTCCCAAGACGCAGAGCCCCAGGGGGACAGAGGAGAACCAGGACAACAGACGAGCCCAAGAGCCAGGAGGGGCACCCATGTGCACCATCAGAGCGCATGAGTAGACCACTCCAAGAACAGGTCAGGCACAGTCTGAGA
>VXCM01008465.1:0-16822 GCA_014773175.1 Lucifuga dentata
AAGAAGAAGAAGAAGAAGAAGAAGAAGAAGAAGAAGAAGAAGAAGAAGAAGAAGAAGAAGAAGTTGGATACATCATAATGAAGCACTGTAGAAAATCCCCTTGCTAAACAAAAAAAAAAAAAAAAAAAAAAAAAAGCCAGGGGACTTTTGTTTAACAGTTACATCTTTATTATGTGGGCAGAAGCACAAAGTCACAAAATCCGGTAGGGTCTGATTACATTTTCCTGATAGTAAAAGTTCCGACAGTTCTTGAATGCAGCAAAATGACAGTGGGAGTCTCCGCGCAGCGAGTTTGGACAAAAACTACCGAGAAGTAAAAGTGTGTGAGAGAGAGAGAGAGTGAGACGGGTGTAAAAGAAAGCGTAGTAAGAACCAAAAGCCGCAAGCCTTGCTCAAGGGAACAAGGTGAAACACTGAGTGAGATTTAAAAAAACAAAACATCAGAGTTTGTGTGTTTCCTGTTTCCTCTGCTTGACTTTAGTCGCACTTTCAATGCTCCGGATCCGGTGACAGCCTCAACAAGCAGCGACAGACTGACAGAAATGGTAAGAAAACTCAGATTATTCTTATTTTTTTTCTTTTTCATTTGATGTGAGGGATAGGATACAAGTGTACAAATGTATAGAAAGTGAAATTTGGAGAAAAGAGATTTTATTTTGGTAGAATGTTGCAGGAGGATTTCCTTTTAACCTTCATCATCTGTGGGCAAAGTCTCTTGACGGTTATTAACAGTTAAATGACACCCTGCTACTTTACAAAATAAAAGTCCTACCACATAAAATCGTCAGAAAATAAAACAAACTGACAGGAAATGTCAATCAAATTGACATAATTTGCTTCAGTAAATGTATTTACTTAGAATATGCTAGTTTGGTTAACTATTAAAACAAACAAAAAAATTTTGTGGTTTGTATGGGAGAAGTAAACATTTCATTTGTTCTTTCTTGTCTCTTTGTAGCATTGATTTCCCTTCAATGCTCCTAATAATCAGTAATCAGTATAAATGTTTTCTCATCAACATATTTCCATCTCCTCTTCGTGTCATTTTAATAGGTTTAGGCATTCAGGTTTTTATTAAAACACACCAAACTCCACAATACTGTGTCACCTGAGAACACAAAGCCATTATTATTTCAGCAACAACACGTGCTTTTACTGATTATAAAAAAAAAAGCAATAAAACTGTGACACCTGACACCCAGCCTGTAAGACAAAAAAATAAACATCTATAAAATGATATGAGTGTGATTGCCCTAAAAAATGCCAGGTAGTCTGATCCAAAATGGAGGGAGGGAGTGAGGAAAGGAAGGAAACAAGGAGGGGAACTGGAATGGGGCAGCAGTTCCTGTGTTAAGACATTGCCGGCTGAATTTTAAACAGACTATTGTTCAACTATTACAACCATGTAGAGGGCCAAAAAGTTTTCTAAATAGCTTTAATCAATATTTGCCCGTCATAAATAGAGGAACCAGGATGTTATTAGTTTATAAGTTGAACGTGAGTTGCACATACAGCATATTGCTTCCAGAAGTCTTTACAGGAAATCAGGCTGAGCTGCATGTGTTGTTTGGTTCTATCTGTTGGTTTCCTGTTCTCATTGTAGCACGACTTCAGAGAAGCAGGTTTCCTCTCTTCTCTCTTTTAGATGGCAAAGGTCAAGGAGAAAGCTGTCAGGATACAAATGATTCTGAGGTCAAAACAACTCTCTAAATATCCTGCTCTAGAGGTTCTTATCGTCATCGTGACACCTGGGAGGCAATGTATTTGTTTTTGTGCTCGTTTACTGTATCTGAGCCCTTGGGTGCTGTCGTTTTCTGCAAGAGATGATCGAAGTTGCTTGTGCACATATTTTTCATGCTTTCAGGATCAGAAAGAACCTGCCATACTTCATTTTGATGGACTTATGTACACATCATAGCTTGTTCATGCTTTCACTTAAAGGACCATACTGGCGATCATGTATGTTCAAGCCCAATATATACAAGCAGCATACATGTTATGTTACTGACAAGCATTTCCAAAAATATGCTACTTTAGCAGTAAATTTTAGGATTGTTTTTCCTACCTTCCAGACCGACATTGGCTTCAGTTCATTCCAGTATGCTATTAAAATCAACTTGTAGAGCCTTGAAACGCGCTCAAGATGCATATTTTATCACGTCTATCAGATTTTTTGCTGAAGTCACTTTATTTAACCAATCCAGTGCAGAGCCATACAGAAGACAACGTATTTCTCCGCCAGGGAATATAGTCCCAGAAAAAGATGACTTTTACTGAGAAATTACAACCATGCCTTCTACAATCGTGCATAAGTGTTAGAACATGAACAACTGAATTTTGAAGTGTGTGTTTATCACCTGAATATTTAATTTTGAAAGATTAGGAGATCTGAATAAAATGACAGGAAAACTAATAATATGGTTTTATGTTTTGGAAATTGGTTGTCAGTAATAAATTGAGTTTATTGGTCTTGAGAAGCACTAGGGAGAAAACAACTGTTTAAAGGTTTTTGTGGTTTAAGAGGGAGTTTTGTAAAGCCTGGGAAAGTGGCATGGTGGCATCATGGAGTGTGTTGGTGTTGTTAGTGTGTTGGTGTGTTGTGTTAAAGACTTAATCCCTGTCTTTGTCCGTTGCCATCCTGAGCAACAGAAGCGATGGTATTCCAGCTCTATCCCAGAGCACGAAAGCTTGCATCATAGAAATCCTGGGCTGGATTTCCCCTTGATCATCCAGGGAATTTTTAAAGGACTAACTGGTGATTTTGAATGTTTAAGCTCTGACGAGTACTACCCATTTCATGTTACATTACTGTCAAACATTTACCATAACATAAAACCAGACTGTAGTTTTTGTGTTGTTTTGACAAATCCCCTAATCTTTCAAAATTCAATGTTCTGTGTTCTAAATGTTAAATTCAGTGTTTTGCCTGCTAACATGTACACTCGAATGTAGAAGTGGGGGCTGTTTTTAAATTTTTGGTAAAAGCCATCTTCTGCTGGGACTATATTCCCCGGCGGATATACATTTTCGTCTGTGCAGCTCCATGTTGGACTAGTTAAATAAAGTAATTTTGATCAAACATTATGTTGTATGTGATGCATTACTTATTTTAAGCATCTTTCAGGTCTCTATAAGTTGATTTTTTTTTTCTTTTTTTTTTTTTNTTTTTTTTTTTTTTGTATGAAACCAAGTTGGGTGGGGGGGCAAAGCATAGTGCTCAGTGTTTTCCACAAGTTGAAAATTTACTTGTGGCAGTGGGTGGCACGGCATCCGGACGCACAGATAGTGTGATAGCGTGACGCACTATCTGTGTGCATCCAGACGAAACTAGACACACATAGATAGTGGAGCAGTCGGACATTCAGTTTTGCTTTCTTGCTTTCTCTGCTTTTGCTTTCTTGGGGACGGCCAAGTACAGCCTATGTATGGGCAAGTGTCAGTGTGTGTGTGACAGCCATGTCGGGGTTGTATTGTTTTTAAGGCTGGGTTATCCTGCGAAACCTGGGCAGGCCACCCAAGTAAAGCCTATGTATGGGAAACACTGGTACTGGAACAGTAATTATTAGAGATTTACTGCTCTAATAGTATGTTTTAGGAAATGGCTGTCAGTAACATAACGTGTATATGGGTTCTATATATTGGGCTACATGCAAAACCTCCAGTATGGTCCTTTAAGGGGGCAGGTAGTTGGCTTATTGCTTAACCTACAACCTGAAGGCCCAGGGGGCCGCTTTCACTCTGGTCTCTACCCTTCAACCTGTCTGGTCCACACACACACAAGCACAAGCCTTTATAGTCTTGTTCTAATATGTTTTGTTTTTGTTTTAATAATAAATAGAGTTCCCAAGACATAAACTGAAGTTACCATGTAAAATTAGTGGAATCCTCCTTTAAAACAGAAGTTGAGACTGTTGTTCTGTTTATGAAACATTAAGTCAGCCTGATCTGTATCAGGCGCACTTAGATTACTTTTGTTTTTTTGTTTTTTTTTTTTATTTGCAGCTTGTTGTCCACATAAAAAAACAGTAGAATGTCTTTTTTTCCCTACATTTTAATTTGTGCAAGAAAAAAACCTATGAAAAAAAAAAACTAAAAGTAATATTATAGTTTTAGAAAGTAATGAGTAACTGATACATTCCTCTTACTAACCCAAAATAACCCAAATTAAGACTCCTTAATTTGGGTTAAATGGTACCTGTCTACCTGTATTTAATATTTTATTTGCAAAAGCAATCTGTACATTGAGTCACCTCCAGCGTTTCCGCTGAGTCGTCGTTCTCTACAGGAAAAACCCTTAATGAGAAAGATGTTACACTTTGCATAAACCCGTCAATGACTTCAATAGTTTCATTAGAATCTCTTCTACTTTTTGTAGGATAAAACTTTTCTTCAGGTGTTAAATTCCTTTTAGTAAACTATGAAACAGCTTAGGGTCATTTGATGCACGTGTGAATCCTAAAAGAGAGAAATAACTGCGGTTTTGTCTCACTCATTCTCATATCTTTCTTATTTTGGTTCCACACAGGTGTCAGGGTCTGAGCTTAAAGGACCATACCACTAATTTTGCATGTGTGAGCCTAATATATTCAAGTTTCATACACATGAGGTTACTGACAATCATTTCCCAAAGCATACTACTGGAACAGTGAGTTAAAAAAAATTTTTCTTACCTTCCAGACCGTCATTGGTTTCAGTTCATTCTGGTACGCGATTAAAATCAACTTGTTGATACTTGAAACGTTCTTGGGATAGGTAATCCATCATCGCAAACAACTTCAACTTTTTTGAAGTTTCATAATTTTAGCATTTAAGCACAATAAAAAATGCAGAGTGAATGTATGTCTCCACTGGGTAATATAGTCCCAAAAGAAAACCTGCGTTTATCAAAAAATTTAAATGACTGTGACTTCATAAGGCTGCGTAACTATTAGCAGGCGAAACATTGATTTTTAAGGTGGGTGTATCACTTGATTATTTGATTTTTAAAGATTAAGACATTTTGCAAAATATCAGGAAAGCTGAAATACATTTTTATCCTTTGGGAAATGATTGTCAGTAATGTAACATGTATGAAAATTTAATATATTAGGTCTCAAACATGCAAAATGGGTGGTATGGTCCTTTAAAATGACTTTTTACTAGTTCCTCCATTTTTAATTTTAGTCTCCGTCTTAAATGCGAAACATGTTGCTGTCATGTTTCTGTGCTCCACTTCTCACACATCAGTTATAACTCGTGCTGTGTTCAGCACCGTCACGTCTTTTTTTTCTGGGGACTCTTCGTTGTTGATGGTTCCTGAAGGTGGCACTCTTATCTTTGTCTGAGTCGCCGTCGTCATTTTCACAGGTCAGCCTTCTGTTTATCTCAAAACATAAACTCCATCACTTCTCACAGGATTTTTCCACAGGAAGATCATGCTTGACTCTGTGTGTGTGTGTGTGTGTGTGTGTGTGTGTGTGTGTGTGTGTGTGTCTATGTGTGTGCGCGCACCTCCTCAAATTACTTTTAATCATTGTTTTTGCCGTTCCAAACAACTTGAACTAGTAAAAACCTGGCAACAAAAAAAGCCCAAAGCGGCTGAGCTTATCGCCTTTCTGTCTGGACAGGAGAACGGGAAGAGCCACCTGCAGAAGGCCCACGAGGATGTGGAGGAGGTGAAGGTCATCATGCTGGACAACCTGAACAAGGCTGATGAGAGATGTGTCAAACTGGGAGAATTGGAGAACAGAGCCGATCTGCTGCTGGAGAAGGTAAACGGAAGCGTTCAGTAAAACTAGACAAACAGTTGGGCAAAACAGCACACCGATGGTTGTTTTCTACAGGCGCCTGGCAGGGCCCAGGGAGTAAAACTAGGAAATGTCATATTGGCGCCTATAAATACACCTCAGGTGGAGCTGGAGAGGAAAACAAATGTACAATTTACTTCCTGATTGTGTTTAATGGGGTTATTTTTAGAAAGGCATTTCCTATTGTTTCCTAAGATGAATGAAGCGAGCTGGTCTCACTGAGTACAACGGAGTGAGTCGGACATGCCACCAGGCAAATGTCCATCCGGGGGTCGGCCAGTGGGTCACGTCTTTCCCACATCGCCCCCTTTGGCCGTTACATCACACTGTGGTCCAGTTGAGAGACAGCGAAAAGGAAAACCCACAGAGTGAGAAAATAGCTTGGAAGCTTTGGTTTAAAGGACCATACCACTCATTTTGCATGTTTGAGCCTAATATATTCAATTTTCATACACGTTACATACTGACAATATTTCCTAAAGCATACTAGTGGAACAGTGAGTTAAAAAAAAAAAAATCCTACCTTCCAGACCGCCATTGGTTTCAGTTCATTCTGGTACGCTATTAAAATCAACTTGTTGATACTTGAAACGTTCTTGGGACATCATCACGAAAAACACATATATTCAGGTTTTTTCAAAGTTACGTAATTTTAGTGTTTAAGCACAATAAAAAGCACGGAGTGAATGTATGTCTCCACTGGGGAATATAGTNATTTTAGTGTTTAAGCACAATAAAAAGCACGGAGTGAATGTATGTCTCCACTGGGGAATATAGTCCAAAAAGAAGACGTGATTATTGAAAAATCTTCACGTGACTTCATAATTTTGCATAACTATTAGCAGGAGAAACATTGATTTTTAAGGTGGGTGTATCGCTTGAATATTTGATTTTGAAAGATTAAGAGAATTTTGCAAAACATCAGGAAAGCCGAAATATGGTTTTATCCTTTGGGAAATGATTGTCAGTAATGTAACATGTATGAAAATTGAATATATTAGGCTCAAAAATGCAAAATGAGTGGTATGGTCCTTTAAGATTTTCGGGGTAGAAAACATTTGGGTGACATGGATTAGGAGGAGGCAAGAAGAATAAAAAACTGGGAAAGAAAACATAAGAGCTCTGAAATTTTAAGAACACAGTTGGATAATGACTCCTGCAAACTGCAATAAGTTATATAAGTTCCTTACATATCATACTGTGTTAGATGGGTGTTAAAAAAAAGTTTGTGGTCGTCATGTGTCAGTCTGCACAACATCACGTTTGATGCGTGTCAGATTGTGCAGTGAATATCTGGTGGATTGTAGCGTATTGTGAGATTTTCTGACAGTCCGCATTTTCACATCCACACTATTCTCAGATTTTTTGTTGGCTGTGATTAAGTCAAAAGTGGGTGTGAGATTCCATTGTTTGCCAAATATACATGATATGTTGTTGAATCGGAGCGTGAGAGAAGTTAAGTCTGGTGAAGAAAATACAGGTAGGGTTTTCTGGAACAGATCCTTTACATGCTTGAGCAAATCAGTTTATAATGGTGTATTCTATGTCAGTTACTCACAGTACACCACAGTCGATCTATGCTGATTTTAATCTAATTATGGTATTTCTATTTCTATGACAAGGAAAAATGGTTTATTGCCTTAATGCCTTAGTTGAAGTTTTAACGTGTGTGTAAACACACTGTCAGAGTTTTGCCACAGGCTCAAAATCAGCCTCTGCTGCGAGCTATATAGGACCTCTCGTTTAGGTTGAGGGCCAACGATTTCATTACGACTCCGTCATAGTTATTAACTTTAGTCTGAGACGGCTCAGAAATCACACAGCTTTACTAAATTCTGAGATACTGGTGCTGTTTGCCTGTGGAGAAAGACTCTTATCTGCAGTGAACAGACTTTCTATATTTTTGCATTCTTCATGTAACTTAATATGCTCGCTTTGTGCCAAAAAAAAAAAAGTATTGTACTTTAGTTCTGAAACAATGCAAAGTCACGCTTTTAATGTTTCAAAATATAATTCAGACTAATGTCTTTTTGTTTGTGTGTTTTCCCTCAGAGTAAAGCTTTTGAGAAGACCACCAACCAGGTCAAACAAAAGAAAAGGTGGGAACATAATAAGACAAAAATGGTGCTGATTGCCATCAGCGTGGTCATAGCAGTCATCATTCTTGCGGTTATAATTTGGGCCTGTGTGCCGCAAGAATCGTAGCTCCGACGATGATGAAGAGAAGACGAGACTTTGGGACTGAAGGACACGAAGTGGAGGAAGGTCAAATCTCCTGGGAAGAGGAATACAAAATGCAGAAGTGATTGAACCGAACCGATTTCAAGCATCTGCTCATTCTGTGATATTTCTGGGTTTTAGAGGGGTCAGCAGGCCTTCAGGTGATATGGTACCATCAATAGCTCAGCTGCTTTTTCATTTTTTAATTTTAGTTTTTATTTTTGTTGTCATAAATTCTGTCTCTGCCCAGCCTAGATGATGAGGATGCACCAGTTCACATGATGAACCACAGAATGTAATTCTCTCTAATCGCTCATCCTGCAGATGTGCTGAAAGGTTAAATGCTTGAAAGCCTGAAAGCATGTCATACTCTTTATTTATTTAAAGGACCATACCTGTGGTTTTGAATGTTTGAGCCCAATAAATACAAAATTTACATTTTGATAAATGGTTGGCAGTAATGTAACATGTATACAGACAGTATTTATTGGACTCAAACATGCAAAACGGTCCTATGGTCCTTTAAATTCCCACTGAATAGACTGCAACTTGCTGTCATTAAGGTTTCTTTACATTTGGTCTAAATACACATTGAAGTCGTCCTGATTGCTTCACATCATCTTCCACTTTAGTTTGTGTACAGTGTAAACAAAACGTTGCTGCTGTTGAAGAATCAGTTATAATGTGTCTTAATTTGAGGTTTTTTTTTTTTTTTAATTTTGTATATCTTTAATGGCTTTGTTTTGTTTTATGTATAGTTTATCTGTATTATATTCATATTCATTATTAATCTTGTAAATGGCTAATGCCCAGTGCTTGTTCAAAAAAAAAAAAAGTTCATAAAGCATTTGCAAAACCATGTGCAGTTGTCAAAATAATTTTTAATACACACCCCTTTCATCACATGGTGGAAGAGGGCAAGAAATATAAATTCCACCCTGGATCTTTTTTTTTTTCCTGATTACTGGTAAATATTATGTAGTATCACATGGAGCTCTGGTTTAGATCAGTGTAAAGGTCAGACTGATTTGGATTTTGAGTTGTGACCCAGTTTTGCCCCACATGGCTCTGGTATGTTGTGATATATTTGGCTCTGACTGGCTACATGTCCATACATGACTGAATGAGAAAAACTGCTGTCTATTTCTCTTCTCGCCACTTCAGGCTTTGCACAATCATTTTTCTGAGGCAGGAAGACAATCAGAACCCATCGGTGTTGATAATGTGTTGGCTTCAATCCAGTGAAGACAGAAAGTCACCAAAAAATGAGCCAGTGTGTTTTTATGAAGGCATGCAAGCCCATATTATGCATTAAAAACAGCAAATATAGAAAAAATAATAATTTTTGACTTCTACAAGGAGCATTTTCAGAGACCTGTGTCTTACAGGAAGCATGCATTTTATTTTATATGAAAATAAAATATATTCAATGAAACTCGTGTGTTGATCAAATATAAGTCTAAATTGGGATTTTTTTACCCAATAACTTTATTGAACGATTAATAAGACACAATTAGGACAAGCTTGAAAGTACAGCTGAACAGAAAACAAATCATAAACAGTAATGAATCAATAAATAAAACGACATGAGTAAAGAATATCAACACACATTTAGAGACAAAAAAAAAAAGAAAAAAACTTATTTATTGTAGAAATAGTAAAGGGGTTATGAGGGAAGAAGTTATTAAATGTATATTTGTGAAAATACAAATTCACCATTAAAATGAAATAAAATGGCCACGAGCTGAAAACAATTATCCTATGCTGAAAATCAACAAATGTTTTTTAAAGCTGCTTTTGAAGAATTTGCAGGATAAATACAGCGCAGTATTTTAAATGTGTAGTATTTGAAGTTTGTATTTCATTGGTTCTATTAGATATGGGTTATTTGAAAGGCAATATCTAGTTCTGCTCATTCAATTACATATTTATGACGTCTGTCCTCTGCTGTGATTGGACAAATCGTCCCACGTGATCTTTATCATCAAACCCGGAAGGATGACAAATGTTAACTGTCGCTAACTGTTAAGGTAAGTCTTGATCATTTGGAAAATGTAGTCAGGAATCGGGTAATAATTTATTTAAAAGCTAATTGGTCTACAGACCTTTTTATTTTATGTTAAGTCTGTTTGTATAAGATGAAGAAATCCTACATTTATGGCTGCAGTAGCGAGATAGCTCCAGAGATCTGACGTTAGCTTGTTAGCTATTACTGTAACCCCTGTGCGACTGTACCAAACTCCATTACAGAATGTCACCTTTTATTTTCTGTTTGTTAATGAATGACCATAATGTTACCTGTCGTAATCAGAAATACATCTTTTATATCGTGGAGAGTCGTTTTTCAATTCTGTGTTCATGTAACTTAACAAACAGGGCTTTATTTAACCAGCTCTTCAGTTTTAACACTCACTCCTCGCTGATGTTCCTCCTGTAAGTTGTATTTTCACTAGATTAGAGGTTGAAGGAAAAAAATCTTTGTATTTGTTGACAGGTAAAGGTAAGGCTAAATCAATTGTTTGGAGTTAGCCTATCAATCACCAGAGCTCACCTTTTTAATGTCAAAGGATTACTCTCAGGATTTTAGCTTTTATTATCAATGTTTTGGGTTATTATTATCATCAATATATAATCATCAGCAAATTACACAACTACGCTTCAGCTGAGCTGTAAAGAAAGCTCAGTTATATGTTCATTTTTGTGTGAACATCAAGCCGTCAGAATATCATAGGTGAGATCCATCGATAAAATTATGGATGATTTTGAGGCTGGTATAGATAATTGAGAGTAAGAAAACTACAATTTATCCACCAATGTTATTTTTGTCTTTTTACATAAACACATAACATAAACCACTTGAAAAAAAAAAAAAAATCCTTCAAATTTTGTTTCATCATACAAGTGCAATGCTGAGGAAGGATAGTTTAAAGTTTTAACCAGTAAATTTACTGTTATCTGACAGTAAAATTTACAAATTCACTTGAAATTAAATAATTAGAACAAGATGATGAGTGTTAATTACTCCCTAAACTGTAAATGAAAATGGAAACAGTGTATTTGGTGTTTTTGCATTATGATTTGTATTATGATTTTCTTTTTGTCACCAGTTATGTTGATATAAAGAGGACACAAAGGTTGGCTGGACCAAGATGGCATCCTACTTTGATGAACATGACTGTGAGCCCACCAACCCTGAGGAACAGTACCGGCAGAATGCACTACTTGAACTCGCCAGGTGAGACTAAACACACCTCAAGTCAAGTCAAAATTTATTTATATAGCACATTTCAAAACAATTGCCACTGACCAAAGTGCTGCACAGTGTCTAACGACAAAATATGAATAAATAAATATGAATAAAAACAGACTCTGAAATGATGATCCATGCTTTGACTGATTGTCGTTGTGTGTATGTGTGTGTAGGTCTTTAATGCAGGGCCTGGACATTGTTGACTCAGGGGCATTTGACTTGTCAGACTGGGACCAGCGTCTTCCTCCTCCAGCTGCCAAAACTGCTGTTCAGACCCTCTCTGTGGTCATTATTTCCCCAGAGCAAGCAGGTAACAGGCATTTACATTCAGATTTACATTTCTAGAAAACCGCTCTGATAAATCAGATCATCACTTTTATACCTCACATTAACATGAAGTATCTCAATGTGTTATCCGGATAGAGAAAACAAATACAGGTTAATGTGAGGTGCAGAATGATCAGAATGCTTTCGTGTGTGTATTCTGGCATCGTGAGGGGATCTCTGTCACAGTAAATGTGATGTCACAGCTCAGATACATTCCTGACATAAATTCTGCCCACAAATTGAAAATCTCACCCTGCCTCGTCTTCCCGGCTTTGCTCGCTCTCGTTAAAGGACCATACGACCCATTTAGCATGTTTGAGCCTAATATATTCAATTTTCATACATGTTATGTTACTGAGAATCATTTTCCAAAGGATAAAACCATATTTCAGCTTTCCTGATATTTTGCAAAATCTCCTAATCTTTCAAAATCAAATATTAAAGTGATACACCCACCTTAAAAATTGATGTTTCGCCTGCTAATAGGTCCTTATGAAGTCATAGTTGTTTAAATTTTTCGATAAACACAGGTCTTCTTTTGGGACTATATTCCCTAGTGGAGACATACATTCAGTCCGCTTTTTATTGTGCTTAAATGCTAAAATTACAAAACTTTGAAAAAAACCTGAACATACATTCATGATGTTCATGATGATGGATTACCTATCCCAAGAACAGTTCAAGTATCAACAAGTTGATTTTAATAGTGTACCAGAATGAACTGAAACCAATGGTAGTCTGGAAGGTAGGAAAAACATTTTTAATTCACCATTCAAGTAGTATGCTTTGGGAAATGGTTGTCATGTTACGTGTATGAAAATTGAATATATTATGCTCAAACATGCAAAATGGACAGTATGGTCCTTTAAATTTGTAGTTTTTGTGTGGATTTCTCCACTGCTCTGTTGAGGTTCCACTCGGCCAATAGTAGAATACATAGTTTGAATGTCAGCATGAACCGGAATCATGCTGATGCTGGAAAGGAATACAGATTCTTTTCCCAGGATAAGTAAAGTTTGAGGGATTCATCGGAGCTTCTTATTCCTACAGACAAAGGCCTCAAGTGTCCTGTGTGTTTATTGGAGTTTGAGGAACAGGAGACGGTTCGAGAAATGCCTTGCAAGCATCTTTTCCACTCGGGATGCATACTGCCCTGGCTGGGGAAGGTAACGCATGTGGATTTGTAATTCAGATGTTCATTCTGCACCAAACTTCCTCAGATCGTGGAGGTGGAAATGTGGGAGTGACCACAAAGAATTCATTTTTTTTAAAATATAGATATATATATATTTTTTATAATTTGTAGACAAACTCCTGTCCGTTGTGCCGGCTTGAATTACCAACTGACAATCCAGAGTATGAGGAGTTTAAAAAAGACAAGGTGAGTGTATTTTTTTAAAAAAAAAAGGGAATACTTTCTCCTGTTCCTGTAACCGATCTTTGAAGGCATAATCAGTTCCCCGCTGAATTTTTTTTTTTTCATGTCCTCCAGGAGAGAAGAAAACAGAGGGAGCACAGGCTGGTGGACCTTCATCAAGCCATGTACACATGACAGCTGAGACAACATTTCAGCGCTGCGGTGCCGGTTGCAGCACGAGGCCCTAAAGTGACATTTTATCCCCAAAAAAATTGAAGGCAACAGGAAAGACATTCACTATAGTATCAGCGACAAACGCACATCTTCGTTTTTGAATCTCAAGTAGGATCAATGCACATTCCTAATTAGGCAGTATGAACATCATTCTAGAGTTTGTTATTGAACTGGTAACTCTGTGAAACTCTGCAGCATTGCAGAATTTCATAAAAAAGAAAAAAAGAAGAAATTTTACTGTCTTCCATTTGTGTTTGTGTGTATGCTTCTACACATACGCTACATTTACATCAACGAGGTACAACTGATCCAGTTCCAATTAAGTAATTTAGTTATTTATTTGCATATATAACATGGCATGTATAGGATCCACATTTGGAACATGTCAGTTAAAAAAAAACAACAAAAAAACATTACATCATATTTTCTCAGATCCCTTTTTGGCCACACCCATACGTGGAAATATATCTTGTATGTATCTGATATCTGCCAATGGCGATTGTTATCTAAACACAAATCAGGATTTCCTTGCTGTTCCAACTTGTATGTCATAAAAAGATCATTGCCACATGCGCCCAATCTCTAAAGAAGTGCTCTAATCCTTCTTGTCTGCAGTCAAATATAATTGTCATTTTAAAGATGCTTTGGAAAGGAAGTAGCTTGCATAATTATTTCTGCATCATTTGCAGAAATTTAAGTGTTTTGTTTACCTCGGTATCAGAAACTAAATCTTCACCAGCATGAACACGTCGTTTCAGGTTATGAATAGGAGCCACTTCAAAAAGATGTAAAAGGCTCTCAAAAAGGATATAGCATAGATATAGCAAAGAAATTGGATTTGGACATACCTGTAGTGTAAATGCAGCCATCAAAACTAGCCAAACAGGAATAACAGCAAAAAGCAGATGATTCTGGATTAGGCAGGAAAAATGTGAGCAGTGGAATTTTAGCATTAGCATTAGCGCCAAGCTTACTTAACTATCATTGTGGGAAAACTGGGTTTTTTAGTGTCTTTGATACTGGTGCTTCCTTCATTTTAAGTCACGGAGGAACAGTGTGGCCATCACTTGGAAGACAAACACATTTTAAAGGACCATACCAACCATTTTGCATGTTTGAGCCTAATATATTCAATTTTCATACATGTAATGTTATTGACAATCATTTCCCAAAGCATACTACTGGAACGGTGAATTAAAAATGATTTTCCTGCCTTCCAGATCACCATTGGTTTCAGGTCATTCTGGTACTCTTAAAATCAACTTGTTGATACTTGAAACATTCTTGGGATAGGTAATACGTGAACAACATGTATATTCAGGTTTTTTCAAAGTTTTGTAATTTCATTAAGTGCAATATAAAGCGTGGAGTGAATGTATGTCTCCACCAGGGAATATAGTCCCAAAAGAAGACCTGTGTTCATCAAAAAATTTTCATGACCATGACTTCATAATTTTGCATAACTATTACCAGGTGAAACATCTATTTTTAAGGTGGGTATATCGCTTGAATGTTTGATTTTGAAAGATTAAGAGATTTTGCAAAATATCAGGAAAATTGAAATATGGTTTTATTCTTTGAGAAATGGTTGTCAGTAACGTAACATGTATGAAAATTGAATATATTAGACTCAAACAAATATATTAGGCTCCAAGGACCATACCAAATGAGTGGTATGGTCCTTTAACATGAAATCCGACCCTCCTATATAATTTATTGTTTAAGATGTTGAATGAAGCTTCTTTCAGGGCACTTTTCACCGCCACATTTAAAATATTAATTTTTACACAGGTTTTACACAGGGTTAAAACTCTGGTATGATTTTTTTTTTTTTTTTAAGNTTTAATTTTTTTTTTTTTTTTAATAACCTATTTTTTCCCCACTTATAGATTACAGTGATAGACTTGGTATGTTACTAATGCTATACCACACTGTCTATATCTGCGTGTTTTTTACATGTTTGCTCTTTTATGTATTAAAGTCTTTCTGTCCTGTGTAAGTAAACAGGTATTTTAGATGCTTTAAAACAGTCCATGTCAATTGTTACTTTTTAAGTATATGAATCAAAATTTATGGAAAGAAAATATCAAAGTGACAGAAAAATCTTACCTTTGTTGCCTCATTTATTTATTTTAGATTTCAGTGACTCCATTACCATCAAATTGAGAAAAATACACCTTTAACATGTTTTCAAACTCAGGAAATATGACTATTACATTTTAATTGACGTGTTTCTGTATTGCTGTTTTAGAGACATGGAAGTCAGGCAGCCTTTTTAAAATGCAATTTCTTATTAACAAAGATTATATAGCCTTGTACTGAAGTGCAGATTTTGACCAGTGACAAATTTTAAAGCTCATATAAACTGGCTTATATCTAACATTGTGACTACAATAAACTACAGTGAGCAACAGCTTAAAAACAAACAAACAAACAAAACAAAACAAAAAAAAAACAATATTTGAACATATTCATATTTGAAGAATCAGGCTAAAACAATCAGTGAACTCACATATAGCAGTGAGTGTTTCTGTCTCAGAACAGGAAACCACACATGTAACCATTTACTTCACCTACAGCCGACAGAGAAAAAACCCATTAGCATTCCCGTGTAGATTCTCATCAGTAAGAGGTGCAGAACAAGACAAAGTATCTTTGATGTGGCTGTACGTTTCAGGGTTTCTGCAGATGCAACAGAAAAGTGATTTCTTCAGACTTGAGCATGATTATGTCTGCAATAACAGCAGAGCCAATTTCAAACCATGTGTCATTTAAAGGACTTCACTGGAGATTTTGCATGTTTGAGCCCAATAACATAAAACTGTGATTTAGTTTTTGTGGGTTTTTTTTTTTCTCCCAATCTCCTAATCTTTCTAAATCAAATGTTCAGGTACATTCACCTTCATATTCATTGTTTTTCCTGCTAACATTGATGCACAATTGTAGAAGGCAATTTTACCACTTTAGTGGATATTAAACCAGTCAAATGTGTTCCTTTCCTTTAAAATATATGTTTACTAATACTTTTATTTCTATAAAAATCCCTATAAAATTTACAGGGACTTTTTTTTCTTTAATATTACACAGCTTAGTCTGTGTGTGCAGTTCCCATGTTTTCCACAGGGTGGCAGTGATTCCAGCTGGAAGTGATGACAGAAGGATTCCCCTTTCAGCACCAAGGACAGAGACAGGTAAGGTGTCAGGTGTCTTATGGGACATGACTCCACGTCACTGCAACTTTCTGACAACCTGAAAACCTGGCAACGTAAACCAAGGTGTTGCCTGTTGTTGTTGTTGCCACAGAGAGCAACTTGCTGTCAGGGCAAATTAGCCATTTCCAGGAAGTTTAATTTACAATTGTGTGACACCACAGTCTTTTTTTTCTCTTTAAAACATGATTATAACATATCAGTTATGCAGGCATCATGTGTGCATTTACAGCATTCCAAAGTGTGGCTGAGCTTCACAAAAGACAGCAGCAAAATGTAACCTACTGGGCTCAAATAATGTCATACAGAAAGGAAGGAGGTCTAACATGACAAAGTATTTAATGCAGCCTGACACAAAAATGCAGCATTTTTGATCAATCAATCAATCAATCAATCAATTTATTTAAAGTGCAAAATCACCATGCATCATGGTCCCAAT